>JABASH010000805.1:0-33201 GCA_019776445.1 Tomocerus maximus | reverse complement strand
TATGTTTTGAACACATTTTTTAGAATTATGATACTTGTCACGATACTGTATGCTTACTGATGTAATGCATTTAATGGCCGCTACAGCATGTTGTTTTGATACTACCATTATGGAATCACTAATGAAATCGAATATCTTCAATACAAATATACGGCTATGCCACAAGTTCCAACATAAAGCTACAATAAAACTAGAATATTTAGTAAATATAGATTCAGCGTAATAAGTACTATGTCACATTTTGGAGTGATTATAATTAAAATTGGAATTTATACAAAAAAGAAACCTAACTACGTAGTTCACTTCAGTTCAAACTAAGTTTCAATTTGCTTCTAGCATCGACTTCCTTTCGGTGCAATTACTAATTACAGAATTCTTTGTATTTTATGTACATTATGCATGTAAAAGTACAGTGTATGACTGTATATGCTGTAGACATTCATATGCAAATAATATTAGGTATATGCCTAACTTGAATTTTGTATTGTACAGTGGAACTACACAACTACAGCTATACGTTGTTGTATTTGTGTAAATGTCTATTGCCAGTAAAGGTATGTAAACTATTTAGAAAGTAAATAATAATATTTTTTATCTTGTTACATTGTTTTCTAGCGTTATCTGCTCAACAATTTTACTACCACAGGGCAAGCCAAATATTTTTCTGTAATCGTATACCAATGAATGTGAATAATGCGAAGCAAAACGTCAGTAAAGTGGTACAGTTTGTCACTTACAAATGCATTTCAAAGCCATGTTGTCTTCATATCGCATACCTATCTTTGTTTCGCATAGTTATCTCATATTTCATGCATGCTGCGTAATAAAGCTAAAGTTAAAAAATAACAATCTGAGTACAAATATTTACTAGGATCGCAATTGCAAAAACCTTCGGATAATACGGGTACTACATTTTGGAAATATATAGGCAGAAAAGATCATAAAAGTGGCAAAATGTATTCTGGTGCTGAATAATTATAAACTCATTTGCTCTGGTGTAAAAGGATGCAATTCTTTGTCTGTGTTGTCTATATTAGTATACTTGGCTCTCACCCAAATGAATAAAGATGTAATTAATGCATATCTATATTTACATAGTAGTGATATTGCAAGGTAGGTTTTGTTATCTTTCTATAGATTAATTTATAGTTGTCCTTGTTATGGTGGTCTCACAGGCAAGACAAAGCCAAGATATGGTGAAATACTTGCGGTGACTAGTAGGGTGTCGGGTTCTCAGAAGAATGAAGCAAATGTCACTCTCCTGACATTGCTGCAATTGACTTGACATCACCACTGGGTCTATGACTCCTGTTTCCAAATAGCTATACCTATAGCTACTCTTTTGTTATATAAAATATATTTACCCGGATTTAATAAGTTACCAATACGCATTAAACACCTAAAGTCTTTTGAATTGTAGTAATTTCTAACTATACTTATACTGTGTACCTACATTTTTACACCACGTAGGCCACATTATCAAAGATTTGTTACAGATAATTTAGAATACTCTGTAGAAACTTGTACAAGGGAAATGGAAGAGTCGAAGTAGTGAGCCCATTTAAATCCACGATTTTTGTTTATTTATAATTTCGGATTCATTGCCAAAATATTCTTTCTCTTTGTTTATACATTGCTCTGATAAGATGATGAACTTTAATTAAAATAAAAAATGAAAGTCCTATTTTGCTACAAATATTTGTGCATTAAAAAGGGTTTTATAAAAAAAATTGCAGTTAGTAATGATGTTCATGCTCTTTCGCTCTTTGTTGTAAATCATTTATTAAAGGCATTACAGAATCAGATCGACAAAATTATATGCTTAAACAGTAGATTACAGATCTCTCATGACTTTTGGCGAAGTGCTAAGGAAGAAGGTACTTCGGTACTTGTCCCTTAGCAAAGGATTTATTTTGCTTATGCCATGGGGGTAGTTGCTTCAGTAGTAGTAGCTTCAGTTGTAGTACTATCCGTCGTGGTCCCGGCGGTGGTTCCGGCGGTGGTTCCGGCGGGGGCTGACGTTGGAAGTTGGAACAACGGCAAAGACAAAGGCCAAGAGGGCCAAGTGAATGGACGAAATACTAGAAAACAATGTGTAAAAATGCAAATGTACACGAATATTGGAAATATTCTATCTGCGTAGTAGCATGTTTCGATTGTGTAAGTACATAGAAAAAACTTATATTTTCGACCGCAAAAAATTTACTAATATATTACATATTGATGATTGATCAACACTAAATCCAAATACATAGCTATATGAATAAATTTAATGGTTACACCAATTTCGATATAATACTAGGACTTACGGTTGAAGAAAAATCGTGGATTCACATCTATAGGATCATTAAGTGGCACCGGCATCTGTTTGCAAACAATTAAATTGTGTGATGAGCATTCGTATCCCTTTTATTACTTATTTTGTTAAAATATATTTATGTTCTATGCTTTCAGAATGTGTTGATCTCGGTTGAGGGGTATTTTACTTACGTCAGTAGAGTTTCCTTTATGACCGGGATGATGATGAGGAACTCCGTAGCAGCTAACTGCTAGAGTAATGGCAATGGTTACGATTAAAATCTTTGAAATCATTTTCAACTTGTAGACAAAAAATGCGAAAATTCTTGAAATCAACTCAAACACAACCTGTGGTGTATTGAACGTGTATTGAATATTGAACTGTGAGTGTTGAAGTAAGAATTTTCGACTTTTATATATTTGGAAAAGCGATAGTATTTGAATATAAATAAGGGTACACAAAACAATGAAACAAAAAGGTTCATTTGTTATTTTGAGTACCACATTTAAGAGCATTCTGTGGCTTATCCAACAATACTAACTTAGTATTGCTGCTTTAGATCCTCTAGGCAAGATTATTCCTCTGTGTCTGTATTTTGAACATTGTAGAAATGCAAATTAGAATTAAGATGAATAGAGAGCATATTTATAACTATATTTTCTCGATATTAAAAATGACGCTTTTAGCTAGAGGGATGAATAAATATATTTATGAACATGATTTTTAGCATACAATTACAGCATGCATGGATGGGATTTCCAATGCGTAATGCATACTTTACACAGGCTATATACCTACTATTATGGCTATGTGATAAAGGAACTAAAAAGGACAAACTTATTTCTTTTACCCATTTTCATTCATTTCTCTATCGATTACTTACTATAACTATAGTGTTAACTACAGTATGACGCGAATAAAATCAAGGATACTTATACAGCTAATAGCCTTATAAGTAATAAAACGAATACAAAATGCCGATTATGGTAACTATACTAAGAATAATGAAGACAGACATAAAATGTTAATAATAGCCTTTGACCTTTGTTAAATCGTTACAGAAAGGAATTAGTCATTTCATCCCTCATCGATATATGAATATCGATTCTACTTAAAAATGAATGTTTAACAGCAGCTGGTATGCTGAGTATCAGTGATTAAATTAGGTATCGCAGTTAGCCATTTGTAAATATTGTAATGTACCAGAAATAAAAATGCCATTATAATTACTGCATGAGATATTTATTATTGAAAACATTGTGATGAATGGGTGATGGAATGGTAAATGGCAATAGTAATAAGAGAATATTATCAGAATCAGAATTCCAAAAGATTATGATAAATCCTTATATATAAAGTTGTAAAGGATTTGTTTGAATACTTGAATACTTGAATTTTTGAATTTGAATGCTTAGTGTAAGGAGTGTGGAACTTCTTATTCTAAATCCTTGTAGCAATAAATACGTATTGCTACCGAAGTCAATATGCAAAGAAATATCATCAAATAATTTGCTACATATTGAAACAAAGGAAATGCTTCGACTGTTTCTTTTATTGCATTTTGCCATGAAATGACAGTTTTATAAACAGATTGGTAATATTATCAGTAACAGAGTAGATGTAGAGTTAAATGAAACCACGTAGTATTAAGGATTTTAAATGTTGTTATATTTATATCGCATAGCTTATTCAGTAATTTCTAAGTATCTAAGCATACTTGCCTTTAAAATTAATAAATTCACAAACCCTATCCAATATGCTTATCTTTGCCAGTCCTTTTATTTGGAATTTTTAGCAACAAATTTTTACTTCATAAAAATATCCGCTATGAAATCTGTCAAACTCAGTACAAATACCACAAGCAAATTGGAAAAGGGCAAATAATTGGCTGTGCACAATGGTCTTTACTTTAAAAGTCATTTAAAATGCAATTACTAATACTCACGACTCCCGACACGAAAAAGGATGGTTATATAATACTTATACGCAATGACGACAATAAAAGTGTCCAATGAACTAACAAATGAAAATGAAGAATGTCTTCGTTCTTTTTCTGCTTCGTTTTGACTTGTCCTAGCATTGGTAGAATATCTTACATACTTGTTTATATGCATAAATAAAAGACACTTGTCCGGATACATAAAACCATACAACTTAGCTTATTATTATGATTTGAAGAAGATAATATTTACTAGCATACTGTTTAGCAATAAGCTATTTAGGATTGGTTTGGTACACTTTATACACACTAATTACAGTTATCACAAGTTTATGGAAGTGATTACAATTTCATCGTAATCTTCATTGATTGATTTATTACCGTATTAAGTGTATGAGTCAATCACAGATCTTATAATGTAACCCAATAGAATGATTGTAAGTACATCTACTAAATACAGATTAGAGACACACGCTATTCTAGTAGCTAAAGTACAAATAAAGCACTGACGAATCCTGAATCAAGCCGACCTTCTTCTAAATATACTTACAGCAATTACAAATAAATTATGTACATATTCAGTTAATGTCTTCATTATTTCTGATCTTCTGGTTCTTCCTCTCCGTCCACAGATGATTCATCAGTTGCAATACTAACGGTATCCCTCTGTTTCTTTACGGTTTCCCATTCTACTATAAAAAAGGTAAATGAGCCTATCACACAAAATGTTTGTAAAATGCCTAATTGGACCCGAAGAGGAAGTAAAGCACTGTAAAAGAATGAGCCAGCTGCAGCTGCTGATTGAGTGAATTTGAAAAGAGCGAATGCCGGAGCAGATTCGTCTGGATACAATCCTCCTAGTATCGAGTATATCTGAGTGTTGTAGCATGCATCTCCAAAACCTATTTTAAAAGATTGATTTTTAAATTCTGCTGTTCACGAATGAGAAAATCGAGCTATCAGTTTCTTACCCAGTAAAAATGCGCAAATCATCGCCACAATGGCAGATGGAGGATTAATGTATGAAAATGTTTCTGTTGGTCCTAAATTGGAATCATTCGGCAGATTGATGAATACCAAATAGAAAGACAAAGTGTGGCATAGGAATCCAAGAAGAACTATTGGATCTCGTCCTTTGAACAACAAATTCAAACTATTGAAAATACTAAACATTGCAAGTTGTAGTTAATAAAGTCTATAATTGTAGAAATACCTCCAAAATTGATTTTAGATCCCAATAGCCCAAATAATGCTCCTCCAAGAACTTCTCCAGCCCCAACTAAAATGCCGCAGAGTCCAACAAGTCTTTTAGCCTCTCCTAATTGATTTGTAAAACCGATACAAGAGGAGTACACCCCACTGAAGAAGGACAACTCAATACCCGTGTAAAAGAATGTAAAAGCCAATAATATCATATTTCTTCGGGTGAACAGTTTCAGAGATTTCTTTAAGGCAGATGTGGCGTTTTCATTTGTAACTGGAAGAGTCATAGAGTCGTCATGTTCTTCTAAACAGGACCTTTAATAAAAACCGTCTTACATTGTACTATATGCATACTTAAATTTTGATAAATTCCGGAGAAAATCATTTTATCAACTTACTCTGGATTTCTCAGAAACAAAAGGCATACTACGCCAACTATAGCTATACCGGTCAGTACTGCAAAAACTAATGTCCGAGTGTCAAAATCAATCTGAGTTTTTCCTTCAAATTGCCAAAAGACAAAGAGATTTCCAATGAACATACTGTAAAATAATCAATTTCATAAGTACTTGCATTGTTCGAATTGCATATTCAGCATCGTTGTGAGATCAAAAACCTGCTTTGCAGTATTGCCCAGAAAACGCCAGCATTCTGGGACATTGTCTCTTCATTGGAACACAGAGTTAAGTAGTTCCCTTGAGCCGTCCAAAGAACAGCTGCTCCCACGCCCAAAATCCCGGACATCCCGTATAAAAGCCATGTTTTTGGGTAAAGAAAACTTGCGATAAATGCTGTGTACAAAACAGCTCCGAAAATCATAGCATTTTTAGCTTTAATAACAGCAACAATAGACGGAGCTAGCCAATTTGAAATTGAGAAAACGGCATAAATAATCGCCAGACTCGTATAGCCATCTCCATTGAAGGACGGAATTTCTGTTTGTATGCTTTTCAGGACAGTTTGCTGTGAAAACCAAAATTATTTAAAATCATGAGAATTTTCATCGGAAATATATTATCCATTAAACCAAGTAGGTAGTAATGGATTTAATAGTAATGTCAACAATACCTCGATATTTCCCATAGTTTGAAAAGCTGTAAATACAAACATAAATGATACTCCAAGGAGTAGCACATTTTGAAACTGGGCATCCCCTCCACACATGTCACTGGAAATACAATTAGAAATCTTGAATAGGTCCTTCCAACTTCGTCTGTGGATTCCTATCGGGGAATACTTGGCAGGAAGGCACAAAATTTCATAGACAACTCGAGGAAGAGAGAAAAGAAGGCGGATTTTCTTACGGCAGATTAAAAAAGTTCGCATTTAGTTAATGTTAGTTGGGAAAATGATGAACTCCCTATTAATTACACTCGCAGGAGATTTTCGTGTACACATTTCTATAAACAAGTTCATTCGTTTTGTTTATGTTTACGCAATTGTCAATATTGTCACCTGACATTGTTGTTATCGTACACATGTAAGTGGGAGAGTCTTTGGAAACTAAAGTACAGCACAAAATATAATTTTTATGTGTTTTACTATACTTTATTATGAATGATATAGTGAATCTATACAGTAATTACACAGAACATTTATTTGTACTATTGTTCTGAAAACAAAACATAATTTTCATCTCGATACTGTGTCCATTTGTGTTTGAAAGGAGTGAAGTTGTCTGACTGGAGTGGAGTGTCAAATTATGAGTTGCACATGTGGCAAAGAAACAATATTATAGTACTAAAATCGAACTGCGTAGCTATACCTGCGAAGTACAAATGAAAAGATAGAGCAATTTTTCTGCTGCTGATGTTCTGACTGACTAAAGTTTGTAGCTTGAAGGTTACACGGCTAAGGATGAATGCACTTAGGTTTGTTGGGTTGAATAATACCTAATAATAATAATAAACCTTTCTTATGTACACAGTACCTAACTTTTTCTTGACATCACTGTATTGATTTGTTCTTTGCGATCTGCATAATATTTACCTTTAAGGTAAACTTTAAACTTAGGATACCGGTAGACCTTATGTCTTAAAGGATTCTACTTCATTAGCTGTCAAACCGCAGTCTATTCATAACTAACAACACCATAGCTTAACAAATAAAAATATTCATGAGTCTACATGTCCTGATGATGTCCTACGTTCTAAGTAAGTCTGCCTGGACTAATCTGTACAAGAGAGATTAAAAGTGTATATAAATAGCACTTGAACTTATATCATGCATAATATCATACCGTTCATATAAGGTACTAGAGCCGTTTAGACCGTCGGTCGTTTGGTCTAACCTTGAACCAACTTCACTAAACTCGACTGGGAAAAAGGAAAGGATTTGCTTTCAACATGCTCAATTTGTGCATTTGACAATAGTCGTTTTGTTGGTTGAGATTCTATGTACTCTGCTCATTGTGTATGCCTTGTTCAGAATTGAGAAACTTCAAATGAGCTGCATATATAATGCGCGGTTCAGCTGTGAGGAAGGGTAATCTGGGATGATGGTGACCCTCGACTCTCGACTTTGATAATCTTCAGTTCATAAACACCAAGACTCAATTTCTCAACTAGCTGTTTCTCGGAAAAACAATTCTCTTCGGTTCATTCTTGTTCTTTGCAACTTCGTAAACATCAACACAATTATCTTGACTGACAAACATATCCTCAGGCATCATGGCTAAGAACCTAAGGAGAGTTGTGTTTAGGAGACTACTTATAGGACCAAAAGTAGACTTTGAGATTTAGAGGTACTGTAGATACTTATAGAAGGTTACTAAGGTTAGTCCTATCAACTTCGAAGGAAGTCTGAGGTTAGACTACGAATTTTCTCATTTTAAGGACCAAAGGACAAAGGCTTGTGACATATGAATATATGAGTGTATATGCTAATAGTAAGTATACCAACTCAGTCATTTCGTTTTACTTCTCTTTGGCAATAAGTATTCTTTTATTTCATGTACATACATTTTGACACTTTGAAACTACAGAATGATATTTTACAGTATAATATATTCCCAATCGACAATGAATGTCAATTTTGTATGTTTGTGTCTTACTTTTTTGATCCAGCAACCAGTTTTAAATGTCTCAATTAGGGCTACATAAAAATACTGAGAATCACAGCACTAACGTAACATTACAAATACTTATAACAACAATATTACTGCAATCAGAAATAAAGATATGATTTCGATATGATAATAATGACAGTAAAGAGAAAATAAACCTTGAGTTCATTCTTGTACTTATAGCTATTTGCTATATCTATTGATATTAAAGAATGGGGATATTAATTGCGAAACAAGTTAGTTACAATACAAATACAATGGAAGGACTAAATCTTAGAGTACTTTGTGTTCCTATGCATAAAACTGTTTAATGACCTACTAGTATGTGTTATTTAGTTTGGTTTATCCGGTTAAGGTTACAAAAATGTATAATGACACGTAATACATTAAAAGACGCATGTAACAATGTAAATGTATGTCGAACACCAATGATTGCCGCTAGTTTCTGCACTGCAGAGTCGACAATGTATTTGTACATTGATAAAAGTACACTTTTCTAATTGCTATCCTAATTACCTTATGATTCTGTACTAATATAATTATTTATTCCATTTCCGTTACCGAAGAGTCAGTAGGAATGCCTGCATTCCCAACATTTTCAGAAACTTCGTTCTCATTTTCAGCCCCGGTAGCTGCTTCTCTAGCCGCACTTTCTGCAGCCTTTATGAATGCCCGATACTCTGATGGAGTCATCATCCCTCTGTGGATTAATGAAAACAAAGAAATACAAAACTCTGCAATGAAAAAAACAAGAAATGAAAATGTACTAGATTAAAAGTTAAAAACTGCGAACCTGAAAATCGTGTCGAGTTTGATGGCACAGCCAGTTTTCAACATTTTCTCGTAAATTTTTAGACATTCTTCTCGTTTTTTAGAGCTGAGGAATGATAATTCTGCATCTTTTATATCTTCATTGACATCTCGGCTGAATTCCTTGGAAGAAAATCCTAGGAGAAGTCCGTCATCCAAAGAAAAACTTTGCCTGGCCAAACTTCTATGTTTTACCTCTGGACTTGAAATCGGTGTTTTCTGCTCTTCACTGTCCACTTTCTCAGGAGTTGCTGGCTCCATTTTCTCAGCAAGAGTATTCTTTTTCAGCAAGGGTAGAGTTACTTTTCCTCCTCTTGTTGTGGAGGATGAAGGTGACCTTCTGCGGATATAACAAAGAAAATGCATATTAAATTACTTTCTTTGACGATAAATCATGTCGGCTTCTCCGTATACTTAAACTTGAGTAAAAATCGTCTAACGATAAGAAAACTAGCAAACCTCTGGAATACAAAGTACTAGCATTAAAGATATATCCTACTTAGTATAATATAGTTACAACTTACAAGTTGAAGGATTACCTTTCTTAACTCCTAGAAGTCTACTCTGCGGAAATACAATATTACTAGACCTAATAAATGTGAACTAGCTCTGTTATAGACTGTAATATGCCATAAAGAAAGAAAATTGATAGCTAACAGTTTGAAAAAGTCAATAAAACCAATTTTTATAGATAAGTTTAGTAGCTATCATTCCTACTTCTACACTTACTTGTCATGCAAATTCTGTTTTGTCGTGATGAAAAGCCATAGCAAATGCCATACAAGAGAATTATCAGTAGGAGCAAGAATTACAGAAAGATTATCTGTCTTACGAATAACTTTCTGATATACTACATGCATAGGCACAAGAGTAAATAAAGCAAACCAGAATATGACATGTATAAATCCTTGTAGGTAAGTCTTAAGTAAAGACCTAAGAAACTCACAAAGTACATCTATCTGAATTGTCCGGGTCATTTATTTGGAATCGGAACGCGTTATGTGTGTTCTTTCCGCTTGGTCAGACTTGGAGAGTTGCACTATTATGAAGGAAATCCTTTTTACAATGAAGTTAAGAGTTATTTCGTGATAGAAAAGCGAAAACCAATTACGGAAAATGAGGGTGAGCACGGTTCATGGTGAACCAACTGCTGCAGAAACAATGTAAAATCAATGATTTCCAAGCAAACTTTTTCAGAGATTGAGATAAGTGTACAAGCATAGTATTTCAAAGCATATAGTAGCTAACATAACATTCCTACCTTATACTGTATATATTGTATGTACTACCAATTACTACTGCTACATAATAAAAGTTTACTGTACATAAATGCAGCATCAAAATATCATCAATTGAATTCCAAATATTCCAACCTTCCCACCTATACACCTATAGTTGTAACTACCCATATACCTACATTGTCACCAAAATATAATCTGAGTACTACAAACGGCAATTTAGGCCAGGCAGAAAGATTATTAGAGAAGAGAAGGGGAAAAGTTGCCAAAGAAAGAGAAATTCGAGAGATTAGTAAACACTATTATATCAGTATTCCCATAATTACTATCGCTATTATGCTCCAAACCATTAAAGAGATGAATCTCTCAGTGACATTGAGCTATGCTAATGGGTAATCAATAAGTGTGAAAATCACAAAATCAGCATCAAGAATATGCATTCGAATCCGAAATGTATTTCCAGTTTATCATGTAGAACAATATGTGCCACAAAGGAGAACAAATGATTCACGTAATACTTTACGGTTAATTTTGATCTCTTTACGGAATCCATTAGGTGGGCATTGTTAATTGCCTTTTACAGTTAACTGAATGTTAAACAAACATGTGTCAGGTTCGTCACAACCCCAAGCAAGGTATTCTTGCTAGATTTTATGAAAGTAGGTAATTGAACAATAAGTACTTCATACTGGTTCATTTCATATTATACTATTCAAAGATTCAAACTCAGAATTAATTTTTAGAAAGATATCAATTTTGAAAATTAGTAATGGAATTTAGACATTTCTTCTACTCACCAATAATACTTACTAAGATAAAAATATCATGTAAGGGTGGCCGATGATATAGTATTCGAAGGAAACGTCTAGGACATTCTTTGAATTCTTAATGAATCCATTCTCAATGCGATTACAAATACAACTATGCCTATTATACTATTCCACTACATAGTTAGTCTTGAGAAATAATGTGTTAAGGCAAGAAATGTGTAATAAAAATGAATTGAATCTGGCTGGAATATCATCGTCGGCAATTTTTAAAAGGGGTTGAATGAGTAGCTGCAACCAACCTAGCCAGAAAGTGTAAGTATTTCTACACCACAAAAGGCAGGTGCATATCTAAGTTTCATATTTATTAGGTACCTACCTATAATGTTCAACTTGGCAGAGTGTACATATACAAAAGGCTATCTGATTTGTAATGTAATATGATTTGGTTAGGGATATTTATCATTGTAGAATAAAAGGATAGCTCGGATCAATTCCCACTTTCTCAGGTTATAACAATGATTAGTGGAAGAATGACAAGGAAAGGAAAACTGTCATCTTGAGTTATGCTTATGACGACAGACTCCGAATTTCCCATTTCATGTTCAACCTCCCGGCGTGTCACTCCGTGTCACCATTCACCATATACAATCAAATAAAAGCTTCGTCAAGATAACCAGAATAAGGACATTGAAACACGCCAAGAAGTAAAATAATGGAAAGAATTGTATGATTCCGATGAAACCTAGCATGAGCATCAACTTATTACGTATTTACTATTTACACAATACTAAGGTATACCTACTTATTTAGTTTTTCTTTAGGGAACAATAGATTGTGTGATGATGATAATAATGAATTATAACGCGGATTGAAACCTTACGCAGCTTTGAAAGGTTGTCTTTGCGGAGTATTATTGGCTGTTGATGGCTTTTTGTCTGGAATCGGTGCAGTTTTCGGTCGACCCATAATCCCGACTCTTTTCCCAAAGCCAGTAGACGCTTGATTGATCTCAATGAGAGCTTTTTTAATGAGGATTTTCCTGGCCTTCGAACCTTGACTTTGATCAGCATTATTGGTTTTCTCCGAGGACAATTGCCCACTTTGTTTTCCAGATGTTGCAGTTGCCCTTGCACCAATGGATGAACTTCTCGTAGTGGTTTTTGCAAGAGTTGCTGTCTTAGGTCGGCAACTTTTAAC
The DNA here is from genome assembly GCA_019776445.1 of Tomocerus maximus. Taxonomy (NCBI): domain Eukaryota; kingdom Metazoa; phylum Arthropoda; class Collembola; order Entomobryomorpha; family Tomoceridae; genus Tomocerus; species Tomocerus maximus. The sequence continues at coordinate 20,681 of JABASH010000805.1, read as the reverse complement.
GTTAGTAATCGAATTGGCAGTTTCAGATTGATTCCCAGGAGCAGTTGCACTATACAGTTCTTTTTCACAGGAAATTGAAACAGACTTTTTAAATGGTCTCCTTGAAACTCTCTTTCCATCTCCAATGACATTGGCATCTCCATTGACTGCAACCTTCTCGATGGGCGGAGCCACATTATCACCACTAAGATCGTTATTTGGATCCTTTTTTAATGTTTCTATGTCTGCATCATTACATTTTATGTCGGCACTGCCAATCAAGAGTTGATGCTCACTTTTGCAAATGCTTTCACTGTTGACAAGGTCGCTCTTGACATTTGCCTGAGGTTCTGCGAAGCACTTTTCTTGACTTTGTAAATTATTGAGCATTTGAGCGACCTTTTCTATCTCCGACTGAATTTCCTCGTCTGCAGGGGGGCTGATAGCCGACACCATGGTGCTCACTTCGGGGAGAGCTTGTACATGCAATGTTCTACGACTTTCACGGTACGCCCAACTGGGGAAATCCGCAGAAGGATCCTGTTCATTATCTGATTCGCCCTGGCCAAATGTATCGACAGAGGAAAACTGGTCACGGTCACTTTGAATAGAATTTGACTTTTGAAGCTTTGATCGGCGATCGTTCGTTGTTTGACCAGTACGAGTTGTCCACGGAGACACTTTAAATGTATTTGCTGAGTTCTGTGACGGCCTTGTCGTTGCTGTCATCGGACGACGATTTTTTCCAGTAGTATCTAAAGTATTTCATATATCATTGTCACTTACGTTGTCAATTTGCTAATGGCTATTATAGTCATCGTACTGCTAGATAGACATGCACTGTACGCATAAAATTGGTATATACTTAAGTATAAAATGCATTTCAGTTTATCTGCTATAAATCAAAAAATTTATGTAACCCTGAAACCTGAAATGAAGAGCAATTAGTATGATATAGCCTACTCCAGAAATCAGTAATAAAAGAACTGAATTTGTCTTACCATGGTCATGAATGAAAGAACTTCCAATAAGCAAACCGTTGGTATACATTGAAGAGCAATAATTTTTGTTTCCAAGTCTTTAACTATCTTACCACATCACACTATGTAAGTGTACCGTTGGGTTATGTGATCTATTCTCAAACATATTTAGTTTATAAATTCCCAAATTCAAAGATTTACTGTCAGTCAATTCGAGGGTCAATTCGCTAAACTAATTTGTTAAGAATTCATGTGCGAAAAAATACAAGTGTTAAAACGAAGAACAATTTGATGGAGTTACTTCAGTGTGGAGAATGAGTTAGGAATCCTAACTTAATAACTTGGTTTATGCTTAAGCACAAGATATTTTTGATAATTTGATAATAATTCGCTTAAAATTACATGTTAACGTTTTCTGGAATAGTAGTAAAATCCTCCTATTGAAAGTTGATGAAAACAAAGTCGGGATTTTTGAATAATGTTTTGGATATGTTGAGGTTTTAAGTTTGTCTAATGCCACTGACACGGAGTTTATGCTTTATTAATACAACAGAGGACAGTGTGAAAATAGTAGACGAAGGAATCAATGCTAAAAAAGAAATGAGCTTCTAAAGACCGGAAAGTGGACTAAACTTCCATGAAGTGTTATGACTATGACGGGCACTTATGCAATGCATGCTATGTTTATAGATATATAAAATGCTAGGAATATATTAGAAATAGTCTTATGACCGATAGTAAAAAAGATAAGACAGAATATGCAGAAGCAAGCACATGTATTGCATTGTATGTATGTATATTTACCTGGTTTTGGGACAGCGTTTTCAATCGGAGTAGTTTGTAAAAGCTGCTCATCAAAGCTAATGGTTTTCCGGAGAGAGCCCCGCTTCGTCACGGAACCATTAGCACACACTGCTGAGCTATTTAGGTTATTAGTCTCATTATTAGTAATTAGGGAGGAAGAAGTTGTGGCTTTCGTCAGATTTTCATTTTGCACTTGAGGAGAACACTCTGTGGGATTTGATCGGTCGCAACCCAAAGAACCTGAGTCAAAGTCCAAGTTGTTCACCGAATTTTCGTTTGCAGACAAAGGGACCGATGCTGTTTTTGTTTGGTAACTCTCCTCCCACCGCATATTATTCAAGTCTATCTTAATCACTCGTTGAAAATTTCTATTATCCTTCTCTCCCGAATTATTATTCACATTTGCATTATTATCCATTAGAGACAAACTTTTAGCCCGTTTCCACCGCTTGTATTTCTCAACGGGCATTTTCTTTGCCACAACTTCAACTTGCCCTGACAGAGAACCACGACGATTTTGAGACACTTCCGATTTTCGCCGACTCTTTGTCTCTCCACAGTTATTGTACTGGACAGAATGAGATTTCGTTTGTGGGTCATTGTACTTTTCATCGCTTTGATTGTTCGCCAGATTTCCTGAAGTGTAAAAGCTGTTGCTGTCATTTCGCATGGAGCGGCCTCCTTTCCCCGAATTATTGTTACTGTAATCAAATGTGTACGCGGATTTTGCACGCAATTTTGTACTTCCAGGTTTTGAGCTGTTTTTTTTCAAAATCAGTCATTTAATCCTTTGTTTTGTAGACACAGAATTACAAAAATAAATATAGGATGCCATACTCAAATAATTTGAATCGCTAACAGAAACTGCTCACTATGCATGTACTGAATGCATTAGCATTGCTATCCTAATATTCATATTCTTGTATTGGAATGCATTATGAAGGTTGTATGGAATGTATACATATAATTGTATCATAGATGCATATTGCATAGGTAGGTACTTATTTTTACTACGGTAGGTATCTAACAAAAAACAAAACATATTTTCAATTCTTTGGTCAATCTCAATGAATTATTGAAAAGATACAACTTATCTATTCTGCATCTATTCAGTTTATCCATGAAATAATATAATTTACATTCTATTATAAGGTAAATGGTGCGATAAATCGGTTTAAATGTAATGATCATGTAAGACATAAAAAAGCTTACCTTTGGTCTGCATTACGGGAATTAATAGCAAACTTCTTAGGAACAAGTCCGTAATATCTATTTATCATTTGAATATCAGGAATCCTAGACTTGGAAATCATTAGGAAATTATTGTTGTCATTTCTCTCAGAAATGGAAACTCCAAGACCAGCTCGGAGTTTTCCACTTAAATTATTGCTTGTTAAACAAGTTTGGAAATTGGAAGGTGAAAAGTTTCCGAAGTTCATACTCATGATTGAATAAATAAATACAAGAACCAGGGAAAACTGTATAAATGATCACTTTCAATCTTATTTGGTAGTTTTGTCGGTTTGTTATTAATATTTAGAAGCAAGAATATTCTGTGTATTATTATAAGTAAACTCTACAAACTTCACTTCCCTGGTTTAGTTAACCTGTTAGAAATCACATTTAAGTATTCCCAAGTCTACTACAGAAAAGGTAGGTAATCACTTCCTGGAGAGTAGTATACAAATGTAAACACGTGTGTAACCTAATTCACTTCCATTCTCACCCAACTACATACAGAGAATGGCTTCAGACACGTTAGAAATTTTAGGCAACTTTGCATCTTGTATTTCTTTTGTAGATCTATCATTAAGAGACCTACAGCACGGAGAGTAGAAACTCGATAAAGGAGTTGCACGACAGGACTGACTCTTACCCGACTTTCCATTCTGCCTTTTTATTCCTTACATTGCTGAGCCATTCAGTTGAGCTATCCCACACTATTCAAACGAACATGCTACCGAGAAATCGGATTTTTCCTAAAAACACTCGTATTTCTTCTGCTGAATCCAGTTGACGTGTACATTAGCCTTTAACACACATACACCTGATACACTTACAGACACCCCTACACTATTGTAACACCCGCAAGCAAAAGGTTACCCTAATTTATCATCTTTGTGCATTATGCACATTCTAAGTATATTACAAATCTCAAAAGCCTTTTCAGCCAAGCTATGAATCTTAAAATGTGCTAGTCATCCTTTTAAAGATATTATATGAATACAATTGCTAATAGTTTGGGCCATAGAAATAGATACGTGTGTTATTATTGTAGGCAGTATTGATATAATAATATACAAGTTTCACTACTACTTAAGAAGGTAATCTTCTAAAATCACAATAATGGCACGTATTCCTTATTTTATTTTGTACTTTTATCTACTACGTGTAAATTGCATCTGCCTGAACTGAGTCAAGTGGGACTGTTTTAAGTTAGTACCTATAGCTATTAGCTACCTATTTAGCAGTTTCATTATTTGCATTATGTAGTACATAGACATGGTTTTCAATCGATATAACAAATTGCATCAGTCATAGCCAACTTCTAAACTGATGTGCATAATATTCACTAAAAGTAGCAACTAATAAAGTTTTGCAGCGTGTAGTAGGTATCAGAAAATAGGAATGAGATACCACATCTATTACCATTTATACGATAGCATTCGTCGGGTCTATAGTAGTTATCGTGGACTATAAAGCTGTATTGTGTGCTTCACTCATCTTATGACAAAGAAAGTGAGTGAAATTCACTTTCAGTCAAATGATTAGTCAATAAAATTGTCAAGGATACCTCAAACTGCCTTCCCAACCCCCAAATGCCGAGCTCTCTTCTTTTTGACTACATGCTCTCGTATTGGATTCTACCCGACACGATTTTCAATACAAATCTTAGGCTTTATATTCTATGGGAGCGATATTTCAATCTTTAAAAACTCCAACAAAATTATTCTATCCCTATATACCTTTTCCTTTCCATTCCGCCATACTCCGTCTGCCATTTCACTTACAGTGGTACAAATAACCAGATTTACCTGAAGAAATTCTCTATTTGCATTCTGATTTTTTTTATCTTTTGGTTAATCTCACAAATTGTTTGTTAGTACATGATCGACTCGAAGATGGTAATATGTTGGCCAAAATTTTGGGTCATCCTTCAATTATGGAGAGAATTGAATGATTTTACTCCTTGCAGTGCATTATTCATGGAAGTGGGCTATAAAACATTTTTATTGTCTTATCCACTATCCCTTTCCCACTAAACATGCACATCCATATCCAACTTTTACATAGAGTTTAAATCATTAAGCACTTGTATCTGATGCCATTTTGAGCAGAAGTTGGCTGATCTCTGCGAAATATTTGCTGAACAATGCTGATGCTATGCTGAATGCTGTACAAATTCTATTTTCAGTACATAAAATGTACTTTTCTTCTGTTAGGTGTAATTAATATGTTGTATAATGTGTATTTTGAAATTCAAAATGCACATCAAAATTTGAATATCATGAACATGTAACATTTTGCGACGTTACTTCCTCTTGTCCATGGAATTAAACGAACATATACTGTGTAAAGAGTGGGAATTCTGCTGGAGAGACAAATCCGTAGGACAATTAAATAAAGATAATTCGATATAATGATAATAAGCAAATAATCATTCTTATGATATTTAGTTCCACTTTATGACTTCCTTTTTTACACAGTATTTCTGTGTACCAGTTCTATAGAGTATATTATTTCTGTGTTATCAACTTGGTTACTTGTACAGACAGTACGGTTGTTTCCTTTTCAATCGAAATGTTTATGTTCACGTTGCATGAACTGAGGGGTTAAAAATTGTCAATGTCCATTGTGAATGTATGGAATGCACAAATAAAGCAGGTTAACACTACCTGGACGAAATTGTACAATTATAGGACTCCCGCTGAGCATATAAAGACAAATATACAAAATATTCTGTATAAAGCTGGCATGAAATTTTTGTATGAAAACATCTGGCAGGATCAGATTATGATAGTTGAATTCGATGTGCAGATAGCATTGTGAAGCCATTTCCTAAGTATGTTAAAGAATAATGATAAATGTAGAAGGAAGAGTCAGTCATTTGTCAGTTTGTCACTCTTTTATTCTGCTATACCAATGAAAGGCTGCAGTGGATATTTGTTTTCGTATCCCAACCTATTTGTCATATTGTTAATGCATGTATAGGTACTTATTGGTCATGCACATTTTTCATAAACAATTTATGGAGTTCATCACTTTATGTGCGAATTTGCTAAGAAATAGAACATACTGTAGCAATAATGTCATTCTCCTTGTAATTTTTATTACATTATTGAGTATTAGCCATGAGTTGTAAGCATAGCATAGGTTGAATTACTAATCTGCTATTCTACAACCATTTTACTGCCTTTTGGGCTATATTGGTTAACTTACCATAATCTGATTTTCTGTCCGAAAATACTTTTTCGGTATGCTATTTCATGCAACTGTGCACATCATAATACATGATAATACATGCATTCCAGAATCTGATTTATACTGGAATAACTGGAATGAATTTTAATACCCAAGAAAACAATGTTATCACTAAAACTAATCTTATTTACTATTTACTTTATTGCACCATTTAGTAATCTCATGAATGTCCATCTGTCTATGTACATACTGTCCGATTGAAACTCTTTTAAATAATGCATTGTTTGTGAATAACGAAAAAATATTTCCGTTGCTTTGTATTTCCGCATATGTGCAAGAACTGGCAGGAAGTCTCCATTTCTGTCCCTTTGACTATTTAGTAACCCATGTACTCCTCAATCAAAAATACTTGCTGATTACATCTCAACGATTGAAATGTAATTAGTCCTAAAGAACACTTTGTTCCTGTTTCGCTACAATTATGCGATGACAAATGTCAGTTGCACTTAAAGCAGCATAGCACGGATATACAATATCACTAGATCGTATACGTGTTATATTTTAAGCAAATAAACAGAGAAATAAGCTAGTAGTAGGTATAGAGGGATGGGTAACAAAACTAGAGACAGAATGGAATAGATATGTGGAATTAACTAAAATATATAATTAACCTGGTTATAGTATTTGTCAGAAAGTTTAATTAATTGCACGATCAACAATAGATACATAGTTGCTTTTCCAACATTTCCCCAATTGGAAATTATGTTTACATGTAAAGCATTTCCTGTGATTTTAAAGATAGGGACAAATGAATGACAGCACCAAATCCATCGGCCAGCTAGATTCTCAAATTACCTATTTTACCTACTAATATCTGTACTATTATAGTTATACCAATGTTCTGTAGGTAATTATATGCCTACTTCCGCTTTCAGAATTAAAAAGGGCATTTTGGCAATAATAAAGCTCGAACGCTAGCTGTGGAAACAATCCAGTTCGTTAAAATCCTCAGCACGATTCTGTACTCTTTAAGGCTACCATACAAATTGAAATTACAGTTACAATGGGTGCTCAGACTTTAATTTTCTTAACAAGTTGTGCTTTATTGTTTGCCTCTATTGTAAGTTGGAATACCCCGTCTTTAAACAAAGATTTCTGCATATAGTACTTACTACATTTTTGTGATCCTTTTTTAAGGAGGGAGGAAAAAAGAAAGCAGGTGAAGAAAAGTTATTGGGGTTAAGAAGCGCCGGAATAAAAAGCAAAGCTGGAGAACCTGCTAAATGTTTGGGTCAAGATCTTAAACTGGAATCGCTAACAACAGCTGCTGATGAGTGCAAAAAGCAAATGAAGCTTACCGAAGACCAAGGAGAAAAAAATCCTGTAAGAGAATAATTTAATGGCTAATAATTCTGAGGTCTCTGAAATCTTTGAATAAAATAATTCCTTTATATGTACGGACTTCTTTTGGGCACATTTTCAGTGTTTCGTGGCTTGCATGTGGAAAAACCTTGGACTGGTAAACTTCTAACTTTATTATTTTATTCAGTAGAGGTAATTGTAATTATTTTATTCTAAAGAAATCATAACTTTTTTAGATTGGAAAAGATATGATGTTTACCAAAGATGTTTCGTCATTTGTATCTTCAGTTTTTCCTCAAAATGCTCAGAAAGCGGTGACAGATGCAATGCTACGATGCGAAAAAGCTAGCTGTGAGATTTTCGACCCATTTTTGTTTGCAAAATTTGTTATCACCTCTGAATTTGCTAATTTTTACTTTATAGCTGGCCCCATGTCCATGGACGACAACTGTAGCAGCTTTAAACCCATGAAAAAGTGCATAATGAAGTCTGTATTGGCTGTAGGTTTTCACAAAATTTCCGAATAATTTTTCGAAATTAACATTAATTAATTCAAATGATCATCAATTGAAAAATTTCTGTCGCAGGTGTGTAAATCCTGAGGTTGCTGTTTGAATTGAGTAATATCCCGACTTGCCGAATTTACGACAAATAACTGATTGATTCTGAATTATTCTTTATTGATATGTTTTTATCGCTTCAAAGTAGGCATTAAATTAAAACTGTTTTAGTAATATGCAATAATTGCATAGTATTTATTTCTTCTTTTCATTTTCAAGCAATAAAAAATGTATTTCGAAATGACGCAAATAGTATATTATTAAGAAATATTCACGAGCGAGGGAACAAAGTTACTTTCATGTATTTTAAACTTCCCTTTAGAGCCTTTAACTTTCACTCCAGCAAGCTGACATTAGCCCTCATTATGATTCCTCGACTTTTCAGTAGCATAACATGAAAGAATTGAATATTGAATAACCAAACAGAAATAATATTATGTGAAACCGACCGTGCGTTCCAGTTGTCGGGCCCTAGTAGTCTTAGATATTTCGAGTCCTTGCCGTGGGGTCTATATAATGGCAATTGAGTCATTTGAGAAATGTGTCTTCTTGTTTCACAGCATGGATGGATGGGAAAGGAATGGCGGGAGCAATAGTAATTTCCCAGTCAGGATTCAGGAATAATGTTATAAATTGTAAGAAAATATCTTACGAAATTGGTTTTCCTGGATAATTTCGATAAAATCTTGCTTATCTGTTAGGAATAGTTCATCCCCATAAGTAGCAAAAGCTATAACCACTTTTAAATACATGTACACCTGCATAAGATTGAAGATAGAAATACAAACCGAAACCTGGGAATCCTGTAGGAATACTGGGGCTTTATACTACTTGCAGAAATAGGGTTAGATTTTTTGAGCTCAAGAACATTCTTGATGCGAGGATTCGTAGAAATTCATGAAACAAGTTATTTCGATCTAAAAAAGTTCCACGCTTAACACCACAGGTACTAGATTTATGAGATATTCTGATTCGAAACGGGGAATTATAAGAGAAATAGTTGATAGTAAATATAATTAAAAAGAAATAAATTACTTTTTCAGATTTTTCAGAGGTTAATTTAACCTTTATATATATTTAGCAGTTGCCAGTAAAATGTCTTCGCTTCCTCTGTCTCCTCGTATTTGCTGGACAGCATTTGTTTCCACAAGCCGGGTAGCAGCATCCTTTTCCAAATGTCGACTATTTAAATTTCCATCCACACCTTGGAATAGGAATTTCGGGAATATTCATCATCACTGCAGATATCTATCATCCTATCAAAGCCTTTATAGTAGAAATGAACATGCTGCTCATAGTAAAAAGCTGAATGTGCTTAATACGGAGCAGAAAATAGAACTAGCTCCTATTGAAAATACAGTTAAAAAATCTAAATATGAAGACGAATTGTCCGGCTGGACTCAAATTTACCGTTGTGATCAAATCGTTGCCGCACGTCTACTCCAACGCTTCAAAATTGCACAAACAGCCTTTACTATATTAATGGCAGCTCCATTGACTGTTGCCGGTTTCGTATATAAAATTGTGGATATAAATTCGGTGTACATGGCTTTAGGAGGATCTATTTTGGCATGTAAGTGTGATATCTTTCTTTATGTTCAGTATCTATAATAATTTGTAGCATTGTAATTTGTGGTCTTAAATTAAAATTATAAATACAAAACTGTTTTTGCAGCCACCATGCTCTATGTTGTCGGAAATTTCTTCACCCGTTTTATTGGACATATATACATCTCCAAAACAGAAAATCCCTCTAAAACAGTTCGGATTGCTCGTCTGGACTTCTGGGGTGGACGCGTTGATGAATTTTTACCCATTAAAGATTTTGTTCCTCTTTCTGAATATGTGGAAGACTATGAAACTGCATATATTAAAATTAAGCAGCACACAGACATCGACGAGAATGATGAATATAATATTACATTCAAATACGGAACTGTAATTGATGAAGAGAAATTCGGACTTATTTTTGGAGGATTGCCACCGTCATAAGATCTCCTCTTAAGCATCTACTTTTATTTTATTTCTATGTTAAATGAAATCATTCTGTTAATGCCATTAAACGAATAGAAAGGTATACATGCTTATTTACCGTGTATTGAGTATGATAGAAAATTATTTTAGTAAAATAGTTTTTTAGTAAATAGTCACAATTTTTGAGGGAATATTTCCCCTGTCAATAGGAATTTAATGATATGCATTGTGGATAAAGTCAATAAACTGAACAATCTTGTCTATATGAATTCACCAGTAATATACATTTAATCATTTCGACAGACAACGACAACACAATCACTAAAAAATAGCTTAACATGTTATTATAAGCATTTAAGGTACATTTACGAATTCACACATGAAGATTCCAGTAGAGTGTTCACGAGAAATACTAACATTTATAAGAACTTAACTGTATTTAGTGATGCATAAGACAAATGAGACGTTTTTCCTTCAGTTAATTGCGCATTTGTAATTAATAACTCTAATCATTAGACAAGTATTTCAATTATATGTACGTAATAGCGTATAGTATAATATAAATATCTATCCTGCTATGTTAAGCCCATGTTTCTCAATATACTTTTGTCTTGCATTGGCAATCATTATCCTTTTCCGTTCCTGAAAGGACATCATACGCTGAGCAGCATTTTTTGAAAATGTGGATGGTGGAATACCAGATGAACTCCCGACGCACGTTTGCCTGAGACTTTCCACGGCTGCTTCCACCGAGCCTGTTCTTTGCAGGGCTGCTATTATCGTTTCCGGAGAAAGAATATGAGGAGACAATTGCTGTTGCACTGCCCTCGCCATGGTCGCTAAACTGGGTGGGCGAAAAAACACACGTTTCTTCCATTCTGCTTTGTCAGACTCATCAAATTTTGTAGTTGTCAGATTCAATGCTTGTGCGATAACTGCTTGACTTTTTTGCTTCCATAATCCTTCTGCATCAACAATTTCTGGTTGCAAGAACCTGTACATTATTACAACCAAATCCTTTAGTTCCACTTAATTACATTTCAATATCAAGATTGTACTAGATTACAGACAATAAGCCCGTTTTAAGCAAAACACAAAACTAGATAGCCGGTAGTATTACCAACTAAATTAGTACTAGTACCTCATAGAAAAATGTGTATTGGGGACAAATAAGGAGATTAAGATTTGTTGACTGAGAGATCCGGACAGCGAGCTAGGGTTGAAGAAATAACGAGAGACGTGTAGAGCAATAGGCTGGACAACTAAACCTTCGGGAAGTTCAACGGCAGAAAATGAGAGGAGTCCTGCTTTGCCATTTGTTGTTTCTCCTTCGGGGAATAACAGCCATGGTTCTTCAGATGAATCTATATCATCTCTAGTTAAATTATCTCCGTCGATCTCCACCATTGCCAATGAGTCTGATATGATCCCTGGAATTTGTCTTTTGGTTGGCTAAGAAATCATAAAACTTTGTATAAGAGCCACAGTAATTTCAAAATGAAGCAGTTAATTCAATTTCTCTTACAGTAAAAGCATTTGTAGACAAATGAATAGCCAAGTGATCTAATTCACTGATATGATTTGAGACGAAGACTTTTCCACCGGGTTGAACTTCTCCATCACTACAGACAGTCATCCCCAGCACACAACTCATGATTCGCATACATTTCCTGTTTGCAAACACAATTGAAATTTAAGAATAGCCAATGAAAAACAAAAAATTTAAATCATTTTTAAAGTTCATTAACTAAAATAATTACTTACTGACGGATTTTTGAGGGAGGAAGTACGCAAGCCAAAAGGAAAAACTGTATAGCCATAAACAGCCGTACAATAACAAGACAAACCCCTATGGGGGCATAAAGAATAAGCAACAAGGTACTTAGTCCAAATGGACGAAACCTGGAAAAGTTAACATTTTATACTGAAAAATTTCTTTTAAATGAAATAATTACTTATATAATTAATCTTAAAATCTCGTCGTTTCTCACGGACTGACTTATTATTACTTACCATGACTTATGAAATAGTTGTTCTATAGTGACTTGTTCTCCCATAAGGTATGATAATTAGAATTGAAAAGTATAATCTAAATGACTATTTCACTAAATCTTCCCCAGTCCCGGTTTTTACAGATTTTGTTTGATTTTGATGATTGACTTGCGGTTGAGTTGAAGTTGAGTTGAATATCTGGATGACCTGGACTTGGACAAGAACTGGAGATTGTAGTTACCGTTATCTTCCCTCTGTTGACGACTCCAGGAAGATTCACCGTTTATTTTTAACTGCAAACAAAGAAAACAAATATGAAAATGAACTATAATCTCAGTCTCATTCCCACTTCTCACTATACTTTACGCTTGTAAAATTTAAAAGACGGAGTAAGAACTGCTTAAATTTTTTTGATTTATTGTTTATATTTCAATTAGTTTAGCAAAGTATACCTGTCCATATCGCTATCCCTAGTAAACCTAATTAATAAACGGCCTTTTTAGGCAACTATTTGATTTGATGGCAATTTGATAACAGTAAAGAATAAAATTAAATTGCTATTATTTTTTATTGTGAACGTATTATATTCAAACCCAAGTACTAATTAGGATTAGGATGACCTGACGACAATGAAAATGTGATTTTCTGTCGTTCCGCCATAATTTCCTAATAAAACTTTCCGATCGTTTCGAATAGCTAAACGGTAAACGGGAGAGTAGATTCGTAGACCGTAGATGACATAAACTTGTGTCAAATGAAACGTGTCCGTGGCTATGCACTAGTGTCAAATTAGCTTCCAGCAGCATTGCCACACTGCCAGTGTCCCTTATTTAAACAAGTGGAACTGTTTTCTATAATTAATTTGGATATCTATCTGCAAATTTTTCTGCGTTTTGCTTTCTACATCTGCACCTGCTCTAGTGTAAATAATGTACGTGACTTGACTTCGTGACTAGAAATTATAGAAATAATTGTCGACCATGCATGTACCTCCATGCATCTGACTGAACTGTGCTGACATAAAATCGGGGGAGACAATAATTATGTTGATAAGTTAGAGCACAGCCTTGCTCTAAAACTATCATAACCTAGTTCTAGTACATTTAACATTATGTAGCAGTTAGGTTTTTGCGTTTGTCAACAACCTGTCCTTTTGTGATTTAGGCTACGGCTACATCCTTAATAATAGTTAAATATCTGCAGTGGACACTTGTACTGGCTTAGCTAGCACTTTGTACTGCAATTTGCAATGTATTTAACTGTACAACTTTAGTGTACAAAGATTAAAGACTCAAAGAGTAGGTAGTGTTTTTGAACTTTCTAAAGGACAAAGTATGATAATTTTAGTTTTGAATAGGTACCTATAATATAAACGCTCAAGTTGTGGTTTGACTTTATGACGTTCCTTCGTTGGTAACACTTATAGATACTTATTGAATTCAGTCCTAGTTTAATAAGTTCATTACCCAGAACTAGAAACTACAGGGCTACTAAAAAGTCCATTTTATATAAATTGTGTTCCAAATAAGTTAGTGCAAGTACAGGTCAGGCCAATTTTGGACTGCTTTAGCTTTTCTAATCAGATTTTGAGGTTTTTTACAAAATACAACTGCACATAAATTCAAAATACTGTTTTACTTGGTTAAAATCAAAGAGCACTTACATCCTTATTACAGTTGGTTTGTTAAGATTGACTGATTTCTTGAAAATAGTTCTGTTGTGGAAAGACCTTCAATTCAATCTGTTTGCTTCACGGTACCTACTCGAATACTTACGTAGTACACAACATAGCATGAAAATGAATGACGAGATTGACTACTACCACATACATAGTGTTATGAATGACTATACTACTGCTATATCCGCTGTAGGTTTGCAAAAGTAGGTAAAGCTGTAAATAAATGGTATACTTACTATAGTGTAATAGTACATACATGATAGTATACAGTTCACCTTACCTTTCCTATTTATTTNTTGCAAAAGTAGGTAAAGCTGTAAATAAATGGTATACTTACTATAGTGTAATAGTACATACATGATAGTATACAGTTCACCTTACCTTTCCTATTTATTTTGTCTACTCTAACTAAAACCGACACTCTATGTGCATGTGTAGATTCAGAAGACAGTCAGATAGTATTGGAGAGTATCACCCTGATAGTCTGTAATTAGTTATAATATTGAAAATTTTAGTTTGCGTAGCTGTGCATTTAGCTACTATGTATTACATAGTTAGTTATCTGGTTATACATTACTTATAGCGCTACCACCACTGACTGTGATGTTGTAGGGTGACAAAAACTTGGGTCCTATGTATTCACTATAGCTAACACTTACACACGTACGCTTAGCCATTTTACAGACACTTTAATGACAAACATCACATTGAGGATCGTAAAATTAAGCTTGCAAAAATACCCTACGTAGGCATCAATTTATAATAAAAAATAAGATGCTGCTAGCTATAATAATACTATATACACAACACAACACAGCAGTAACTACTAACTGCTAATAATATACCATCCCTGATACAATTTCATTTTATACCCTTTAGCAATTGCTCACACAATACAAAGCATCATTTACCCATACTAACACTCTTTATTCGAGTGGGGAATACTTCACTTCATTAATCAATGTTAATGTTAACTGTAGCCATAATATGTAGAACATTATTTTTATGTGCTAATAAAAATGCGTTCAAAGACAACATTGCAATTGCACATTGCACCTTCCACCTATATAATTACAACTTAGGAAGATGGCAATGCATATGCCTCCCACCCACCTCACCACATGCGCATATAAATTCTCATTTTGGGAAACATTTTTAATTTGCAGTATGTACGTTATAACTTCATACAAGGAAATAATGAAATAAATTGCATTGTTTTTTTGTTGCAAACCAGTGCACAAATAGCATACACTATATATATGTACTTTCTCATAATTGAAATAGTACCGAGACCGCGCAACAACGGAGAAGAGGGTTAGCTTAGCGTGTTTCTTGGTAATTAATTATGTCATTGAATGAGTCAATAGAGCCAAAAATAAACTACAACATAAACTGCAACATAATTAATGCATTTTTATGTCAAATATTTTTATGTCACCCCAAATTAATTTGTGTATTATTTGCTGGGTTTATTTATTACATTTAAGAATAGGAACATAACCAAATGTGTTTATCAGAAAAAATACTTGACTATATTCACACTATATACTGTTATATCATCGTATTTATTATTTATCTGCAGATCTTTCGTAACCTAGTCCAAGTCATAACAAGCATAACTGTGAATAGATTAACATTATAAAGGTTAAAACTGTAGTTTTTCAAAAGTTAATAGCAAGGAATGGAAATTTGGAAATGGTTGCGGAAAAAGTATATGCTTATAAAGTTACAATGCAAAGATGGTCCCTAAAGCCCCCAATACTAAAAAGCATTGGAATATAGGATAGAAAATAGTATTCGGGGCATTGCCACAAGTAAACGTTTTACTATTTAACTTTATGTTTGGTTTACAAACACAACGAGATCCGAAAAACTCCGCTCGTTGGACGCATTCCGAGTGGGGAGTGCACGAAGCCTTGAGAATAGTAGAGCCTTTGTATTGTCCAGCAGGTAGGCCTACCGTTACTGGACACTTGGAATCTGTGCCTTTACCCGCAGGAATTACACACGTATCACCCACCAGATTTAAATAATTAGAAATGCATCCGCAATAGGTTTTAGACAGTTCTACAGGATCGGGTTTTGATGCTCCTGAGTCTTCTTTGCTTGTTGTCGTCAATAGTTCTTCTCTATCCTTGCAAATTTGAAACTTGTTGTAGTCGCAAATCGAATTCTTGTGCGATGACACCCAATCCATCTTGTCTGCTTGAGTCTAAATTGTGTAATACATGCTGTAAATTTACATATTATGATGATTTCTTTCATGGTATGGTAAAGGTTAGCTTTACCAGGCAATGAGAATTAGTAATTTATCAGGAAAACAATTAGATTATCAATCGAACCGAACCCTCCAAAAGGGCTCAGTTTTTCACCAAATGCTACTAAATCATTCTCAAATATTGAATTTAAATTGCCATATAATGATTTGCATTGTCTTTTAAAAGAATTAATTATTGTTTCGAGTCGGACAGTTGAAGACACTTCTTCACACAAGTTTTTCTGCCTCGGAATTGTCGAAAGCTGTATTCCGAATCGAAACAGTGGTAATTGTTTTTTATAATCACAAAAGGTATGCCCTTCGTGATTTAAAATACAATTTTTGAGGTATGGTAGCATGTAGCATTTGTTAAAAATATTGGACACTGAAGAAGAATTCTGCTCTGCTGTTGATACTAGATGTAATGCAAATATGCAATGCATCATAAAATAATTCATACGTTTCACATTGCCTCGTAAGAGATTCCCTTAGAAAAACGCAAGATGATAATACTATTACAATACGTAATAATTATTATTATTTATAATGTGTATTATATAGCTACATCCGGTCCAAAAATCTTTTCGCTGATTTCTTCATTAGTCGTGCAAGCTTTATTGTTGTTCTCACTGGTGGCTACCAAGGTCCCTTCATATTTCACTGAAGGAGTATTAACACGAGTAGAATCCTCATCATCACCCGATCTCTCAGATATTGTGACAGCCGATTGTGCATTTCGTCCGAGTCTGCTGTATTGAAATAAATCGTTTTCAATATCCTGCTCATCAATATCTGTAGACGATATACGATACCCAGTTAGTAATAGTTCGTAAAGTAAATGTTGCAAATTAATTGATATACTGCAAGCACTTTTTTCTGAAAAATGAATTATCACCATGAGATGCAGATGAAGCCGGTGAGATAACCTCAATATCCTTCGAGGACATTGGTTTTATTTCGTTCACACTGAGGTACTTTATGTTTCCGTAAAAGTTATTTTTTGAATCTCCATTATGATTAACCTCCCAATCATCAAAAACATATGGAACATCAGCAGGAACAACATCCTCAACATTCGGAGACATGAACGGAATTAAATCTTCTAGAACTTCCGTTTTCTCTGTAGAAGTTACGACGAGCCCCATTGTCTCTTCAATATGAATTACCAATGGTGTCTTATGGTCTTTTCGTTTATGATTTTTATGGTGATGTGATTCTCTCTTTATCGCTGTTTCTGTTTGTACATTTAGGTATATTTCTATCAAAATCGTAGTAAAAGACAGAATATCAATAATATAATATATTTGCTCGTTTAACAAAACTTGCTTACTGATAGTGGTAGCGAAAACATGAGTTTTGGAGTCCCCAAAAACTGCGCTAGCATTGCCATTCGATGCAGTAGTGGAAATAGCATCTGTGTTAGTATTTCTCTTCACAACTGGAGTATATTCAGGCTGAAGGTGTGGGAATTTGGTCGGATGTCTATGCAGTGCAGTGCGAGTTGTATCTCTTTTCCTTTTCTTACTTCCAATTTTGACAGCAGCATCTTTTTCAATATTATTCTCTTTTGTAGCAAATCTTTTCAGAATGTCTTTGCTATGATCTTTCTCAGCTTCCAAAGATAAATTCGCAACTGCAATCACAGCTCTAATAATTATTACACTAGAAAGCATATTAAAAATAGCATAGCGATTCAGAATCTTTAGATCCAGTATTTATATTATCCTTTTCCTGATCAAGATTTTCAAGCTACGCTGTCACATAATATGTCTAAATATTATAATATTATATCTTTTAGTATTATAATACCCCTTGTAAATGAGATTTCTCTTTTGGAGCCTAAACACATAAACCAGGTGAAAGTCAAACGGCTTTCACATGTGAAAGTTTTATATGAAGTTTAGGCTAACTTGGAGAAAATCACATGAAGCGTTACTTTGTCCTCATTCCCAGTAGGTACTGGATTGAAAGAAGCATTTAAATGTCTATAAAAAACATGGGTAATATAAAATATTGCCACAACCTTTTGTCTTCTGTAACATTGGTCCGCATTCAATAGCTGTAAACCGAATCAAACCAGTAATGCATAGCAGTGTAATATGTAAAAAAGAAATTGAGAAATCCATTATTGTTGTAAAGGTGTATGTATTTGAACAAACGTTAAGATTGAGTTTACTTAGATTAGAGATAGAGTTTAAGGGAGTTTAAGGGGTCCCAATTCCCGGTTACCCAAAATTACCTATTGATCAGTGAATTCATTTTTGAACTTTTCGAAAATGGTTAGCAAACTATGTTAGGTTTTAGTTTAGCATTAGCCATAGAAACACTTCCATATTTCATACTCACATGTAAATACTGGAAAATACCAAGGACTATAAAGACAGGTTGGGACAGACTTTTTCAATAAATTGCATTTGGGAATAAAAGGATGATAGCTTTTGATCTACGATACCTACAGCAATGCTTCTATTGTCAATAGAATCTTGGACATATAAAAGGTGCCTTGAATCTTCAAATTCGTGTAAGCGATTGAGACTTCGACTGGTCGTCGGAAGTTTTCAAACCAAATTTATAAAAATTCATCATATGAACGTGTAATGTAGTTCTATAAGCCTTTAGTTCTAGACATTTCTGAATTCATTTGACTTTAGTAAACCATCCTGGACTGGATCGTCATTCTCCAATAATATACAGAGCATATACATTACAGATATTCTGTGTTCACTAAAGTCAGTATGTTACTTAAAAGAGGGAATAAAACATCAGAAACGAGTTTAACTGGCTATTACATTACATCTGACTATTTTAGACATCCTACTTCTTCACTCTACTGGTTACACCTTCAATTTCATTTCGGAGAAAAATTTAACTTTCACTAAATCCAAAAACTTTCCCCGACGGTTTTCACCAAAGACAAAAAAATATACCAATAAAAGCTCTCCGAAGAGAACTTCCATGAAACCAATAATTTGTCCCCTCAATTAAATTCGTAATATGTATAAATGTATAATGTATATCAAAAAGGAAGTGATGATATGATTTTTTTTTAAATTTGCAAGACTAAAATAAGTAAAACGCTATCAACGCAAATCTCTTCAAATATTTTAGTACCAATTCTAACTAATATTGTTGTGTTGTATCTATTCTAACACTATACAATACCCAAAATTTATGCATGTTTTAGTGAAAGTGCTAAAAATTTTGCAAGTGACAACAATGCCAAAAAGAAGAAAATGAAACGGACTAGGTAAATGATATAAGTACGTAAGAAAGAAATGTCATTTTTTTTATTCAATATCAATACTTTGCTCGAGTTTTGCATGAAAGTTGCTTTGCGCTGGAGCAATTAACACGTTGTACACACAATACATCGCCCACGTTTTGTTGTCTGTCATTTTATTGTAACTGTAAATAATCTATACCGCTATGCCTAATCTTTACTAAATGTCGTTGTCGTACGTACTTGATTCACGAAATACTTACACTATGCGTTTTGGACACTTAATTATTATTTGTACATGTGAAGTTCAACTCTCCGTATTTAATCATAACTGAAGGCAACCTCTGCAGCAGCTTGAGTAATTTAAGTTTAGCTGTAGCTACAACTATTGCATCAATATTATTGATTACATGAATATGCATAACAAGTTTAGTATAGTAAGTTTTACCATAAAGTTTATGAGTCAATTCATTGCAATAATTATTATTATCATAGGATATAGGCATAAATTGGCAACTACGTGCACTACTAATTAACATACAGATTACAGATGCTTTAACTATATTAAGACATCCCCGACTACATAAACCCTTTCACCTTCACCTTATCAATTATATCATGATAACCGCAAAAAATGTAGTCCGGTGGGACTTAAGCTAAGCTGCAGTCGTCAACTCATACAGTATCAAGTTTCCAAAACAATTAGTACAATATTAATTACAATTACACAATAATAAACTATAATAAAAACTCTTTAACTAAAAAGTATGATAAAGGTACACACAAAAGACTTGTATGGTGTGAGCCGAATTTGGCCATTCAAAAGTCCAAACATTGCTTATTCAGTGCCTCGACCTCAATGGCTTTATGTATAGGTACTTGAGCATATACATAAGACTTCCTGAATGAAATAAAGGTAATTATATGTACTGTACTTTTCAAATTCTGAAATTTGATCTTCTCCTTACCACATTTGCAAAGTAAAAGTACTTTTTAGTACCTACTTGGTAATTAGATACATTTTCACTATGCAAGCTATTTAACAAAAACTGAGGTATTACGTATTATTTCATTTTTACAACAAAACGTGCTACGCTATGCAGCAAAGACAGAAAGTCACACAAAATCCGTAGGCGAAATTGCATTCAGCTACACATAACATTAATAAGTCGGCGCAAACAAAAAGTTTAACCATATAAGTACTACAAATATATAAGTTTTATCGCATTACAAACTTTATGATATCAAATTGACTATAGGAAATATCTACGATTTATGTTACAACCGATGGAAAGTAAACAAAATGCAAGAAAATCTTGATGAAAAACAATATTCAAAATAAACCATTTCTAACAATTATCATCATAATAATTATCATTGTTCTATTTTTAGTCTATTAACTAAATTAAAACCTTAAAGTATAGCAGTAGCCCAAGGCAAATATATTATTATC
>JABASH010000804.1:0-33217 GCA_019776445.1 Tomocerus maximus | reverse complement strand
GTCCTGGAAGAAATTAATTTTGTCCATGGACTAAATTGGACAAAATTGGTTTTATCCAGGGCAAAACTAATTTCGTCCGGACAAAATGCAACCCTGATGCAAATATTAATTGCAGCTGCATACAGAGTAGAAAGAAACATTTGGGGATACTATTTTGGGTAATAAAATAAATTGCTGCGGTTTTTGTGCTACCACGTTAGAAATGGCATTGTTGATCTTCTTAGTAAGTTTCTGGAGATTATTGGCTACTTTTACATTGATACAAAATAGTTGAAGCAGATGAGATTTTATTTATTGCATACGTAGATTGAAAATTTAGCATAAATGTTATTGAGAAAGCGTTTTGCGGTTTATGCACTATTAAATTTTTAGTTGCACTTCAGTGTTCAAAAGATACAGATTTATTATTCCTAAAAGTGAAATGGCAATTCTGTTTCTTTAGAAAGCTATAAAGACATTGTTTAGTTAGGATTTCTTAACTGAAGCTGAAGTGCCCTCTTGCAGTAGTCTTGGATATGGCATGTTTGTATAAATGAATGGTACTGGACTTAACACACATGAAGAAATGTCGCTGAACTTTCCCCAAGCAAATGTGTTTTTTATAATCTAGTCAAATCGAAACCAATTTATACAAAACTACTTAAACTTGGTTTCATATTACAAATTAACCCTTTAAATCTTGTGTTACTGTACAATACTGATGCATAGCTGTTCCTATGATCCACTGCTAGCTATTTGTGTCATAAATTTTAGGAAATGGATCTTGAAATGAAGAATAAAATTCAAAGAATTTATATCAATAATTAGCTCGTGAGTAACGATTCAATTACCCTAATACCTATAAAATCAAAAACCTGTAAACTGAATTAAATGTGTGGTTCGTGAGTGTTTCTTGTCTAGGTCTAGTTCGAGTAGCAATGCAGAGCAAGTCTGAGACACGTCTCCATACCGTGCATTTTCCAAATCCTTTTGCGTATCAGCAAAATATTCTAATAAGATAATGTTACAGGACAGTATGCTATATCTACGATTTCCTTTTCTCTTTAGGTACAACTTGAACGTAGAAAGTACGTATGCGAATTTGATACAGCCGAGCCCCAAGATGAATTCCAACAGTCCTGTTAAACCCCAGTCCGTAGCATGGAATATTTACTAGCACAATAATAGCTAATTTAAGACACAGCATAGACTTTTATGGCCATGTACAAACCACTGTTTTATTTTACATTTTAGCCAGCCAGCCGATCATTTTAACTGTAATGCTTAGTAGCCATTATTATAATCATCGTGGTTTTATTTTAAAATAATTTTATTCAGCCACTAGACCATTTTAGCCACTACCATTTTAACCACAAGCCGGTGGCTAGCTGAACACTTGTTGTAACTTTAAACTAGGTTACATTCTGGAATAAAGATATGCTTCTCCATTTCAAATTTCTTGAATAACGAGCAAATTGTATTAATGAGTATAACAGAGCTCATAGCTACTAATAAATGCAAAAGTTTCCTCACTTGTACATCTTACGATAGGGTGTCACTCTTTTTCATTCACGCAAGTGACCATGACCGCGATAAGTGCCCATGAAATTCACAAATCCGCCTAAAATTCAAACGTCCCTCGATTATTAAAACATTCTTGTTTTATTTATGAATGGCCCTTTACGCGTGATGTGAAATAAAAGTGACACCCTATCGGTGGCTTAAGTTAAATAGTAAAGTCTAAAAAGTAATTGAATTTGCTTGTATTGAACTCATTTAAAATTGATAAAGTTCATACCACATTTAGCTAGATGCTTGGCTCCCTGACTTTAAGCCATTAATTTTAGTGGCCATTTATTTAACACATGTAACGAAGTTATAGGAATGTAAAAGGTTCATGGTTCGAAGCACCAAGTATCTCATGGAAATATTTTTTCGAAAAGTTAGATCTTAGATTGTTTTTAAATGGGAGCCAATTCTGGATGTCGTAGCTAATATTTCAAAGCTCGAGGTTTTTAAATTTCTTACCACCTCTACTGTCTACATAGATGTGCAAATTTTTTTCATTCGCAATGGTTCTGTTGCTTTATGTGATGTTGGTTGTCTCCTGAAGGTATAGAACATTGTGACTATGATGCTAATATGAAAACTGATGACTAGAGAAAAGAGAATGGTGGTTCCATTGTTTTAGGAGATCGTTAAAAGAAAATGGTCCATTTGGGTTTTAATGTTTGATTCTTGTCAGGTAGGTCCTCCATCTGTGATGTTTATTAGTTGTTGATTCCCGTTGGAAACCAATTTGTGGATTTCTTCGTTAGACTGGCTGGAGAAAAGAAAAGTGTGCGAGGGATAGGAAAGACAATGGAGATAATAGAATGGAAAGTATAATGGAGAAGGAGCTATCAGAGAATGGCGGAAATGTAATGTAAGAAGTGAAGAATGGGGGGATAATCATAGTCGCTTATTCTCGGTCTGTCTTGTCTCTCCTACAGCTTCGTCATCATCATCACCATATATATTGCTCGGAATTCTCGACATGACATTCTTCTCCTCACCGAATTTATAATACTCTAAGTACACCGTATTATATTCCTCTTCTTCTATCTGACTATTTAACCTCCCAGTCAAGACATTTTCGTTTCTCACATTCCCTGCACCATTGTACTGCATAGTCCCATGATTACTGCCACTGCTACTCACATCTATAGGTTCACCCGGGCAGCATATCGTTTTATATGCATCTCTGGAAATGTACGTACATGAATGAAGTGTAGCAGTGGATGATGACAGAACTTTCTCTGTGTAACTTGCATAGATATCTAAACCTACTTTCTTTGTTACTCTATCTTTTCTCTCTTACTTCACTTTAGGCAGGTTGGCTACCTAACACATCTCACATTTTATCTCACAGTGTCATTCTGATGAAGAAAGTCGAGTGATGAAACTTTCTTTTCTACTTTCACATTCCATTTATTTCCACTGCCATGGCATTCCCCACCTAAATCTATAGCACTATTACCTACTTTGGCAATTGCAATAAGTAGCTAGCACTCGCAGTGTGAATGCAATTCTGACAAATGTGACCGCTGACCTAAACATATGGCTCCAAATGATATCTGCACTTCTATGAACAGAGAGTAAGTGCTCCCACTTTTCCCCCAACCAACCCAACTCCGGAGTTGAGAATAAAAAACTCTTGTAATAATAATAATAATAACTCTAACTCTGGAGACACAACTCGGGAGAACACTTTATTTACTTCTTAATTCCCACTTTCAAATCTGTTCCTAATGAAAATACCTAGCATAAATAAAAATCCACTCCCACACGCTCCCAAATAGTCCATAGACCAAACTTCCTTAAATATATCATGCTGTTGGTCATTAAAACTGCACTTTTGGCTACAAACCAACAGACGTTATGGCTATGTTCAAACAGAACTAACAAGTTTTACCAAAATAAAAGTGACAACTTTTCCGCTCAAACTTTTGTTTATCCGTGCCTAACAATCTATTTTACATAATTTGCATAATACAGTTATTAAATAGTTCAATGATGCCTGCGCAACAAATCGACTCTTCAACTTCTGCAAATGAATGCATTTTCTCTTTAGCGTTTACTTTAACTACATACACTACACTTTCCTGCAGTTACCTAGTTGACAAGTTGAGAAAATCCAGATTTAATAAAGAGGGAGATCACTTTTAAAGTTTTAATAATAAAACACCCTTTAC
This sequence comes from Tomocerus maximus, assembly GCA_019776445.1. NCBI lineage: Eukaryota > Metazoa > Arthropoda > Collembola > Entomobryomorpha > Tomoceridae > Tomocerus > Tomocerus maximus. Next base: position 29,504 of record JABASH010000804.1, on the reverse strand, counting down.
AGCAAGCTCGCAATTCTCACAGTACCCAATATCCCACATAACAAGTACCCGAAAAGTACAATGGCAGTCAGGCCGCATACCTACGTTAAAATTAACAGAAAATATTACAGAGTAATAGAATATGTGTCAGAGGATGGTATGTATCTGTCTCTAGAACGGTTCATTTTAAAATCCGAGAAAGCATGTCGTTTATAAATGGTTCACTTTAAAACCGAAAAAAAGTTTATTGCCGATTTGGCGACTTACTTACTTCTGAAAACAGTTTATCTGTATTTCCGATTGAGTTGGTATTGATATGGAGTATTTTGTTCACTTATAGTGCAAAATTCAGTGATTTAGTAAAGGAAAAAAGGCTACAGCTTGGTAATTAGCGGCAAAGGCATTTTGAATTGCGCTCGGGTTTTTCTCAACCAATAGGAAGTGGAAAATAACGGAAAAACAATAACTATTCCACGTAACCGTAGTGCAAGTTTATTTCGTAGCGCAAACCGCGTAGAGACTTACGCTACGTCAAGCTCAAAGTTACACTAAAGAATAGCACTAACATCTACAGTTGTACACCCAATAACACGTAGGCTTGATAATTATAAAACTACTAGGGCCCCCAGTACTGTTAAGAATTTTGAAAGGTTTAGGCACCAATATTTGGAAATATGCTAACCCAGAGTCTTGCTTATTTGGTTCAATGTCGAAAGATGCACCCAAGTCGCGCTTGCGATTTGCGCATTTTTGGGAGTTAGTCCATGGCATAGAAACAAGTTGCATGCGTACAAATAAACACGTTTATTATATAGAGATGCTATACCATAATAAATACCTTAAATCTTTCTACATACTATAACGGTTTACGTTAATACTAATACTCAAGGAACCCAAACAAGTGGCTTTCTTTTAAATGTTACAAAAATAAATGTTCTTATAATTTGATTTAAATATTTTGAGCATTTCTACTTCACTATCAAGAACCCAGAAGATGAGATGTATATTTTGTCATCAGATTGAAGTGTGTCTTTCAACGATGGTCCATGAATATGCGATTATGAACATGCTAATGAGCCTTTTACCTTACCGTTGTTTATATTTCGTGTTGCTTAAAACACGCTATTAATAATTACACAATATTAATGTAGGATGCGAGGAGGGGTATATATGAACAGTAAACGAAGCATGAATTATGACTTTTGCAATTTCGGCTTACTTCATTACACGAAATTCGTGAGCTCGACCATCTAGCTATTTACCCCAGCGAGTGGTATATGGTACATTTATTTCTTAAAATTTGTGAGTATTAACCTAGTTGTTGGTAAAAGATAACTGATCCCTGGAAAAACGGTGCTGTTGAGTTTTCGGAGTTGTGAGTATATTAGTTGGTATTAGAAAGATAGGTTGGTGCTGGGGCAGAATCGGATCGAATGAAATGAATGGGCTTCGGCGCAGCAACAGCAAAGCAACTGAACACAACAAAAGTGGAGAGAAGGAAGTTGGAGCATGGGAAAGCCATAGAGCTAAACTGAAGACAAGTCAACTAAACCGGAATCAGGTTAAGCCAAGCCATGTTGGAGGATAATAGTAGGTCCCTAGTACACACATAAAATAAGAGTACATAGTATGTAATGTATCAAGCTATCACATCAGTATAATCATACAATAGAAAGTAGTGGCCAGTGAAAGCTTTCTCCTGCTTGTTAGAGATGCGATGTAGACTAACAGATCCTTCCTCACCATTTAAACGTGTGTTAGAGATACTGACCCTAACTTCTTATTGCCCCACGGTTTCAATTTCTAATTGAGCCTTTCAAGTGCACTTACTTGATTGTCCATTGTCCATCTACCCTCCTCCCTGATATTATCAGCAGTAGATCTTATCTCACTCTTTCATCTATCCAACAAATACTATAAACACAGATACGCAACTTCTTTCTCCATGTTTTGCTGCACTTCCCCGTGATATACGTCCGCGTCTGGTATTTGTATAATTAACTTTTACGGATTGCTCAAAAGTCGTTAAATAAAATCAACCTATACTAAATTGCGTTTCTGACCCAGTAATTCTCGGAATCACTGAACAGGCTTTAGTAGATGTCATTCAAGTAAACAGATGTTCAGTGGACAATAAAAACAATCAAATGGAGATGTTCGTTTTCCTTCACCAATAATTGAAAAAAGACACAAATATTTAGATACTTGTTTAAAATGGGCAATGAATCGAATTTGAGATTTGACCCGAGATAAATATAAAGTGCGCAATTTTATGTATTTAAATAAAATAAAGTATAAATAAACATAGTATTTGTATATTGGCATTTTATTTATTTGAATGAAATGTTAAATATTTTTTCATTCCAAGTACTCCAACTACAAAAGAATGCCATTGAAAATTATTTATTCTGACTAGAACGTCAAAGAGACAAGTTTTAAACTCCCATTTGATAAAATTAACTAGGTAATGACGCATTGATGAAAAAGTATCTTAGTGGAATTCTGTTTCGAGTTCTGAAAAGTTTTTTCAATGGTGATTGCCGTTTCTTCAACTCTGAGTCTGCTAAATCTAGTAAATAAATAAAGCGAATGGTTGGTCTAAGGTACCTAAGTATAATCTCTGAAGTTTCACGATTTTAAAAGGTAGAGAAAGTATATAACATCTAAAATGAAATAGACTACAAAATGCGATTACATGGAATTTCTTTACAATTTGTCAAATCTTGCAAATCTACTCAGAAAATAAAAATGGTACATGCTTGAAGCAGCATAAAATAATACTTAGTATTCCCTACATGTATCATGCTCTCGGGACTTTTGGTTTGGATAATCGAATACTAAATTGTCGATATAGAGAATATTTACCTCAAGCTGAGAATTTTATTAGATAATATGTAACAATATCCAGAGCAAAGAAATATCATTAGGAGAAATAGACACACCTAGGATAGGAATGCTCACTGGTATGGGCACGGAGAACCCAACCACCCAGTTGTACCAGTTTTGTGGAAGCCAGTTAGAGCGTAATCCAAAATTGTAGGTCAGAAGCAAGCAGACCAAAACACTAGAGGAAGTTGAAGACGCGACAGGAAATCAAATGGAATGAAAAGTTAAAGGACGGAGTTAAGAAATCAAGGGAAGTTACTTATAGAGACAGGGAGGATCAAGACGAGAGGCTTATACACTGCTATGAGTGTACTGAGTCTAGCTCCGAAGACTTGTTAGACAGAGGGAAAGTGGAGAAGCAGGCGAAGTGGAAGTTCGAAGAACAACCAAAAATGACACGCAGAATTGGGATCCCAGTCAAGGGAAAAATGATGGTCGTAAAATTCCAATGAATGTGAGTTCTGTGACGTGAGCTCTCTTTCGATGTACTACTTACATTGTGTTAACCCAGGAACTCATGTTTATAGTATAGCTACTAACATGTCCTACCTAACATCAATCCGAATAGACGCCTACGGACAAGTATTACATATAAAACGAATTCATCCGATTTTCCTATTTGCAGTATACCAGGTTGACGACGCGTTGTAGTAGACATAATAATGTGTGGCTTCCTAAATTTCAAGGAGACAGTTCCCCCGGAAATGTAAAAGCTCAACTCAATTATCATACGTATGAGCACATTGAGTTTCTGCCTGTCCTCATAGATTTCAGTTATGCTAATGGAGCTCGACTGACAAATCAAAATATTTGTCATTAATCTTAATTCCACAGAACTACCTCAATTCAATAGATCATTCTCAACCTAATCATACAAGCAAATCAATTTCATTGTGCAGAGTCCCGCAATTCATTTCATGCACATCCAATTAAGAAAACTTGTTAGTATCTTGGTGGATTCACTGCACACAAACATTTTACTGCTTTGTATGTAGAATATTAATTCTTAAAAACTATCCCCCTTTTGCATTTATAAACTGACGGCTTATAAACTCATGTAATATTCAATGTGAATTTTATGGCTGGCACTTGGTGAGAATTTTACTCTTGTTCTAAATTTATTTTCAAGGATTTTTTCAGGATTTTGCAGTTCCCGTTTTATTTGTACATTGTAAAATTACACTGCTCTTCTGAACAATAAAAACAAGATGAGTAACTACCTAGATGAAAATTAGCTTACACAGAAAACCTCCATCCATCGCCATCACCTTTGCCCTTGGTTGATTTAATCAATTTAGGAAGGCATGTATATTTCATTTATATTACGCATCCTATTATTCACACTAATATTGTAATACCTAACTATCTACTATGGCAAAGCCGTTTTTCTCGGCTAGACACATACTAGTAGCACTTAGCACACATTCATAATCATGAATAAGGATTCAACTAGACTAGAATTCAACGAAAATTCAGGAGAATAGAATAAGAAAGATAAGAAAATAATTTATTAATGATTTTCAGGAACCTACTTAGGATTTGGTAGAAACTAAATATTGTTTTGTACAGGGTTGAAGTGGACAAAATATGGGGATTGGTCGCTATATACTTATGCAAATCGCCATATTTTTAATATACATATTTCTTGTGGCATACTTTAAATTGAGATTGTTATCTATTTGCAAAACATTTATTCATCGTTTGACCACGAAATTACAATTCAAAAATTAAAATTTTACAACATTAACATTTAAAGAATTTCAGTTTGTCTAATATTTGTCACAATCATAGTTTCCCATATTCCCATTTCCCACCCATTTTTGTTGGACACCTGGGAAATGGGAAAAAGTGGGAAATAGTGGGAAAATGGGAAATTTCCGGGAAATGAAAAAATGGCGTTGGAAATGAAAGAAAATTACTTCTAGTATTACGTTTTGTTTTATAGGCTTTGTTCATCACACAGCAATTTCAAGTAACTATTCAGAACAGTGCAGTTTGACTCCTTGGATCATATTATCTGTATTTTGACTACTCATATATATTAATAATTGCAACTTTTTCTCTTTATAAATTCGACATTAAATGATGAATTTAGTGATTAAGAGTTATAAAGTTGGATGGATTCGTGTGCTTAAGAACGATTAAGAGCGAATAGATCAACACAAAGGTCAGAATTTACCGAAAAAGAGCAATAATGTTTCATTTCCCACTCGATTTTTCTATTTCCCATTTTCCCACCCACTTGGCCTTTTTCATTCCCACTTTTCCCAATGGGAAATGGGAAATTTCCCATTCGAAACCGTGATCACAGTTATACGTACCTATCGACATAATAAACATTTGGCGTAAAAGATATTATTATTATAGGTACACTTAGGAGTTATCTTACATTTTTTGTTATCTACCTGTTTAGTCATAGATTTATTTCTTTTAAAAATCAGTACCTAGTTAACTAGGCAATTTTTGTTATGAATAATTATGAACAGGCACGTAACCAGAAAATTGGCGACGGCGAAGCGAAGGGCGCAAGAAAAATGTTGTCAAGAAATGATCATTTTCGACAATTTTTGACGATTTTTAGCCTTTTTTGACCGAAAATACCTCTTTTTCTCGAATTTAGGGGAGTCTCGGGTCCCCCCAGCCCCTCCTTTAAATACGTGCCTGATTATGAATCTAATAAACAAATGTCGTGAAATGCAATGATTTTAGTGAAAATCAATCAGTTAGTCATCCATGTTTGTGAAAGAAGGTGGTTAGATTTCGCTCTCCATTCATCACAATAATTAATCGTGAAAAAACTCTAAGTTTTCTTGTTTGCAATAAAAATCTATTAAAATATGCAGTCCACTTGCTCAGTATCACTTTTGCTAGTTTATTCAATTTCGTGATAAACACTACCAAAAGTATATGTATGTGAGTAAGCAGCAACAGTGCATTTCTTAATTTCAATCAGATGATTTAGAATAAAATTTAGTTGTAATTGGCAGCTCTAAGTATCAGTCGAGAGTCGACCATAATCATATATTGACGAGAGAATAAGTACCAGTTTTGAGTGATTGTAATGACGATAAGGTGTATTGTATGATGCCTCTAAATGGCAGAATTACGAGTCCCTCACACGTGCTCTTTTAGTCAAGCATCACTTGTCGTCATTTAGCAGATTCAAATACCAACATTAAGCAAAAACTGGTTGTGAAATGTGAATTGAACACAGTCTACTGTGACAGATCGTGACAAAGACATATTAGGCATCAGTTCTGTAAGCCACATGCGTAGGTAACTATTAACTATGTCTGTTGTAAATGGCATTAGAATTTACAAGCACTGAGTTAGGCACAAAAAATTCGACTTGACTGCTACTACTAACCCCTGCTGTCGTCTTTTGTTTTCGAGCTCTATCAAAATGCATAAATAAATAATCCCGACGTTACCTTCAGAATATTTTACAACTTGGTATAAACATCGTGATGTATTGTTGTTGATTGCTGCGATTAACATGATTTACATATTATGATTTAAATATTATTTAAATGTTAAATATAAAATTCATGTAAAAGATTTTTAAATGCTGGGTTATTTTGCTCCTAATTTTTTCCACCATTATTACCACGTATTGTATGTAACATTGAATGGAATTAAATAAGATTCAATAAACCATTGCGAATGAGTAAGGCAGAGTAACTTTTTGCATGGTAGTAAATAAATATGTTGTAAAAAATCAATTCAAATTTCTTCAATGATGTTTGCGCGAGAGGTTGGCAGATATGTAGACGCGACTCGCATCCGAAAGACATCTCAACCGTCACCCGATTTCCATATTTGGGGGCACCCGGCCAATAGTACATTTCAGATTACAACTAAACTGACTGATTGCAGTTATTATGGTTGTCACAAGCCAAGCCAAACCTGTTCTGTGTCACTGTTCTTAGTCTGATCGGGGATTCCGCTCCGAACCAGTGCCATATTGTTTAGTCCCCAAAGAAAACTTTTCTATTGGCTTCCAGTTCTTTAGAAAACGACCTAAGAGCTATCAGGTAATAAAACCTAATACCTAAATAGTATTACCCCGGGAGGTATTCTACCCGGGAGGTAGTAGGGTTATACCATCATCATCATACTGTCAAAGATAATTTCAGATAGGAATCAGGGAGAAAATGATAACAAATTAAATCAATTTTGCAAAATATTATTTCAACTTCACAAGGCAGCATTTACGGTAATAGAAAATGTCAGGATTGTGATAAGCATAAAAATTCTTTTTAATTGTCCTTCCGTAATGAAATTAGACATTTGGACGCCATATTGATACTGCATAGACAATTTAAATATGCAAAAGTACTTTCAAAAAATTCTTCAATAAAATTAATGTGACTAAAACGTTTTCTCAATATTTCACATGCTAGAACCCGGAAAAAATAATTTACAGCGAAGAATATTTTAACTACTTCGGATAGAAAATAAACTTTGCCAACAATTTCGGATGGAAAAGAAACATTCCCAACAATTTCGAATGGAAAAGAAACATTGCTAACAATTTCGGATAGACAACAAAGAAACTATTTCATCCCAAAAGAGTTATACGGAAAATAAAATGAGAAACCAAGCAAAATAAAATAGCAAATAGCAAAGCAAAACAAAACAAAAATCGTGCGAATTTTCATTCCTAGTAAGTGTATGCTCACGGCCTGACTATCTGCATGCTTCGATTTTGAAAATTGTTTAAATGGCAGGTATACTCTATAGTAATGTTGTTCCTTTCAAAAAGCTAAAAGTCCTTCGCATCCATTGGAAATACGCTTGGAAATTGTGGCGGTAACAGCCAGAGAAACCATAAGAAATTGGGAGTGTGATTGCGAAGTCCTTATGGTCACCATGTGCTGCCCATCAGTTGATAATTCTTTTGGTATACTTCGCACGAAATAGTAGTGTTCACCAAGTTTATCGGTGAAGCCAAATATTTTCATGGAGCAGTTAGTCATCAATTTCAAAGCCTGTAGACGAGAATATGTAGCAGTTGGGTTTTCTATTTGCCAGTCATGAGTCATAATCATAAACACTTGAATTCATTTTTCCAGCATTTTATGTTTAACGAATAAGTCAGTTCTATCACAATCGAGCTGGACCCGTCTGTTTATCTCCCACAATATCTTGTAATTATTTTCTACGAGTTCCTTGAAGTCCTGAAATATTTTCTTTTCTGGGGATGCATTAATTTCACTTGTTATCCAGGTTGCATAGAGAGTAGTGATAACGATTCCCGTGGTTATTACTACCAAGAACAGACTCCTTTTTCTGCTATAAGGGACTGACTGGTCTAAAAGAACAGACACCAAGGTCATCAAAATCCATCCTAGTTTTCTCCAAAAGGCTCCGCCCATCGACCCAAAAACTAAAAATGAAAGTGGAAACAGAGAGAAGGTGAGGAGCCAGCAAGGACCATCAAATGTATTCTGAATTAAAACCGACAGGTTGACGTCTTGGAAATTTGGGGATGCTTCACAGTGGACGGAAATCTGTTCTTCAAAGTATTCAACGAATATCGTCGCATGCCAATAGTAAGTGTAGGTATTCGCAATTTGTGACAATATATTCTAATATCTCTACAAAGTAGTTCCTGCAGTATAATATTTTGCTGTGTCGAATAAACTGCAGTAAAATTTAATTCGTTAGCCATTCTCTCAACTGCTCGGTAAGCAGAGAAACAACGAAACGGGCTTTTTTCATCCCGGAATATACAGATTCTTTGCATTCGGGCAGTGAAGTAGGGTATTATTGATGGTAGGCTTTAGCTTTCTGCCTATCGTAGACAATTATGAATTTTGACGAGTGGCGATTGATTTCTTTTCCAAAACTTTTAGTTAGTAAAAGAACAGACCAGTAAATCGTAAGATCTGGTTCCAGAAGAATGTTGACGCTGCACAAATTGTTGGACAAATCCCGGGGGTCTTCCTCATGTCGACCAAAGATACTTTTGTTGTAGTTAGACGAAGCCACTGTCCACGGCTGTGAATTTTGATTGGACAACAAGAACGTCGTCTCAGACAGAATCAAGAAATGTAATCCTCAATTTCTGTAAAATGACAAATTCGGGATACTTTTGGTGGTCTTATAACCAGCGAAAACCAAGGAAAAATATTTTTTGAAATTCATTTTTCTCAGTTGTCCAGCTCGGATGTAAATGTACTAGGAGTGAAAGACACAGAAAACTGTGTCACTCCTGCCACTGCCTAGACTCCCTGTCTAGTTGTCCACAGTGACCAATTCAAAACACATTTCTCACTCACAGACACCGTGAAGCACAAAATAGTTCCTTCGCCTGTTTCTAGTTTATTCGTAAGACGACCATTTAATTATTGAAGAAGGTTCCGCCGGTCCAAGACATCCTACAATGATAACCATTAAATTGTTAAACCGATTAGTGATACTTAACTTTGTTCTGTCAGGTTTTAAGGCTCTTGTATGCATAGAAAGGGAAGCTTGCATGCAATTACACTTTCATGAATTCTGTGAGTCTAAACTTGGGCTCTTTCCTGAGGAATAACTCAAGTTCTACGATAGCTACGAAGACAAGCGATACCTCAATGAAAAGCCAACAATATTTGGGGGTTTGGGATCGAGCGAAAAACTTTTGAGACTAAAACATCTACAAAAGCTTCCCTTTTCTCATGGCGACTAGTGCAGCATCTCGTAGAACTTGAGTTTTGGCGAACTCAAACGCAAACCCCTTAAGGCTTATAATTTGAAAATACAATGATTCTGCAAATAATAATTAATACTTAGTTAATACACGTCTTCTTCAGTTTTCTTTTAATTATTTCCAATGCATATCAATTATCTCTGTTTACATTTAGTTTGCAAGTGTCAGATAAATAATTAGAAATCAATGCACAATAGCAGCTTCCGAACCAGCGACCAGTAAATTTGCGACTGATTGGACAATCCCAACTTCCTCAGTCCAGGTGATTAGTCAGCGATAGCTTTATCCTATTAAGTGACGACGACGCACTAACAGCATATGAAAAATTAAGTGCATAAAAATACACAATATTAGTTGGAAAAAGTTGGGTTAAATACGTTTATGAACAAGTCCACATACTTAAGTAGTAATTTTAATCCAATCAAGCACTTTAAAATTAACAGAATTTTTGATTGTCTGTACTTTGCATGTTGCATTGAGTTTACCTGCGTACTTATTGTCATAAAGGACTTTCCTATTCACTTATCTTACTGCTAGAAGGTAGGCCTTGCCAAGCCAACTAAAAGCTAAGATCTATCTTAAAACTTATATGCTTTGCCCAGCATTTTAAGGATCTACTACCCTCTTTATCCTATCTCCTACTGCTATAACCAAGAAAGTAAAACTTTACCTTACAGAAAAGTTGTATAATTTACCAAAAGGGAATTCGCAATTTGTCTGTAAAGAAACTTTAAAATATACTTTCCAAAACTTCAGGAGCTTATTTAAGTGAAGCAATTAGGTATCTTTTTTTAATGTTATGACTGTTCTATATGCGCCATCCTAGTAAGTGCCTAAATCTCAGATAACAAAGCAAAAGTTTGTCCATAGGATTGTTATTACTATTAGTAGAATAGTACAAGGAAAACTACTATCTATGTCAAAAGAAGCAACATGTAAATAATATTTTACTTGAAACAAATTATATTTCATTCTAGCATTACTTGCATTGAATGAAAAATCAAATTTTGCGAAATAAAATTTAGTTAAGCCACATTTCTTTTTCCCAGTACTAACTTTACTTGCTCGACAATAATTTAAGAATTTTAAAACTAAAGCTACTTTGTGGGTCTCTTCATATTTATATATCTAATCTTGACTTGAATACTCTACTTAGGAGAAAAATTCGTTGAAAGTATCATTTATAAAATTCGAAAGATGGCTTGTAGCATTTTGAAAAAGATCATCATACCTATTTTAAATTATTCTAGTTTCATGCTTAAAATATTTGTTAAGAAATTTAAAGGATTCAACCAGACGAAGAGTTATGAAAATTTATTACTTGTCTGAGACTTCCGAAAACGGAATCTCCCTAAAATATTTTAGTAAAGTGTAAAATAATTTTCGTGGTTACTCAAATGTAGGCTGCATAGATAAACGACTTAATATCATTTTGTAGTATATTTAGCTAGTATATCAAGATTATGATAGAAGTCTCAGTGTTGAGTTGGTTATTTGTTGTAAAGATGATGGGGAGCATATAAGAAGTTAAGTACTAAAAAGACAGGAAACGAAAAAAACGGATTGCACCAAAAGAAGAGTGGGACGGAGCAGAAGGGGCCTTTTTAGCTGCAGAGTCTACTTAGGCAGTCTCGGTCGTCTAGGACAGAATCAGGCTGGATTACAGATTTACCTTTTCCTGATACACACCAACCCGACCAGACACCATATGTCAGTTGGAGAGCAGATCCTACTATTCCATTCACTTCGCTGTCGCTAACTCTGGTTTTGTTCGTCTGGCCAAAAATGCCATAGCTAAGCTACCGTGTGTAAGAAAAGATTACGGTTTCCTGTGCTGTCAGTTCTCCTCCTACACCTGCTGTCTCCATAATTACAATAAATAGGAGCAGCCTAACCCCAACATATTACATCTATTTTTATTCTTATGGAAAGTGACGTTGCAGGATTATTCCACAGTTGGCATTATACATTTATTATGATTTTTATTGCGTCAAACTTCTTGTAGCATCATGCTGGAAGTCGGAGCAAGTATTGTGTTCCTACCTATCGCATCTGCACTGGGAATAATATGACGTATTACTTTCTGATCCAGTAAATACTTCTGTAGGACCATTATTCCTTACAAAAATTGTTACTTTTCACTATGTGCGGAGTAGACGGACTTAAATTATGTAGTTTTTTATTAAAAATCCAGCCCTCGAATCATTTTAATGCATTTGCAAACACAGTATTTTGCATATTTGCATATTCAAAGTTTAAATTATACTTTCCGATTTTTTCACCTTTACTCCAAAACGTCCATAATATAAACCCTGGACGAAATACTGTAAAAATGATGACTATTATTGAATATTTGAAATCGCTGCAGTAAATCTGGACGATATGGACACAAAAAAGTTAATGGCAAAGTTGCTGAACTTAAGCTCTACAATTACCACTGTTGCTTTGCGGCCAGGATTTACTGGCACTAATTTTTAAATTTTTTACTTTTCAGAATTTTCAATAAAAAATCTCTTTAAAAAACGTGAGCTATATTGAATATGACTTTGAAGGTTAAGTTTACTGTACAGTAAACTCCGTTTATGACAACCGATCTAAGACAGCAAAATATGTACACTTACAATATAAGGCGTCAACTTCGTATATTATGGTAGGTATACTATGAATGTACTAGTATATCTTATTATCCCAAATAATAATTGTGCATGTACATACACAATTTAGGCAGTAGACCATTTATTTAGCTCACAAAATAAATAATAGGCAACTCTGTTGCAAAGGAGTGAGTTGCAAAGCAAAGGAGTTGCAAAGCAGTGTGAATTACATAGAAGGGTTACGTTATCATTTAAAATAAGCTTTAGCTTCTGCACAAATAGCTAAATGTATTTAAGGAGACACTGTGCATGTAGGAACGTATGTGGACTGACAAGTTAATGTGATAAGGGCTTGCAGGCAGAGTTTCGGATATTCCCATTTCCCATCCTCTTTTGTTGGACACCTGGGAAATATGGGAAACAGTGGGAAATGTGGGAAATATGGAAAATAGTGGGAAATATGGAAAATAGTGGGAAATACTGGATATGAAACCAAATATTTTGGCGCTATTTTTACTCTATTTCCCACTATTTCCCATTTCCCACTCCATTTTGCTTCCCACATTTCCCAGTGGGAAATCAGAAATTCATACTAGTGGTATTTCCCAGTCGAAACCTTGCTTGCAGGTATTGTTTAATTTTAGTAGCTGAACGGATTTTATCCAAATAGAAAGGTGGGTCATTTCTTCCAACAGACAATTCAAATAACTGACTCATTTGATGGTGGCCGATCCTTTCCGCATTTAAAGGACATCTTCCAGACTCCAGACACCATTGCTTGTTATTTGCATTGACACTGAAATCCCTACTGCGTTAATACAGTACTCAGACTCAGTGATTGACTCAGAACTGTACTAAATGGAAATAACGTCGAGTTCGATGACGAGATCTTGGAAATCTTGGAAAACGAAATCCCACTGTCAATACAATGAAATCATTTAATTGAATGTACAATCGATTGTGGCAAATTAAAAGTATCACATGCGTAAATACACTTCAGGGGTATTAGTACACTCTGCTAGGCCAATCAATTTAGATTAGACCAAACCAGAAAATGTAAAAACCCAAGTGGGCCAAAAAATAGCAGACACGTAGGTCAAAGGTAAAAAATTGTGACTTATATGTCTATTCATGTGTAATACTTATTGGTATTGGTAGCACATAAAGACATTTGTTCATCTTGACGATGGTTTTATGACTGTATTGATTCATAAATATAGATAGCGTATGTAATATTACAAAATCGGTGATTTCATGATCGTTGATAAGAGAAAAAGTGACAAAAGACAACAACACCGCATTTTAACTGAATATTATGTATTACAAGACTTAAAAGTGGAGAGGACCGAAATTCTAGTCACTTTTATCCGCACACAAAGCCGAATGAATCATTTCATTTTCACTAATGATATACAGTTACAAGATGCCTCGATTTTGTTACTCTTGGTTACTCATTTTATGTGATTTCCATTAGCAGGTGTGGACACGTCATGACATAGATGTTATTCCCCAGATTTTGCACCCAATTTGAGATACAGCTGCTCAATACTGCCGAGAGGATAGAAATTGGGTGCAATATCCGGGGAAATCCCCTCTAAGTCCCCACCTGGTAATGGAAATAACATAAAATGTGTAACCAAGACTGACCAAGAGTAACAAAATCGAGGCATCTTGGATATCCTATATTGATTGAAATAATTATAACAAACATTGATTAACCTTGGGTGATTTTTTGGTAAACTAGTATACACCACAAGAATACTTGAGATTACTGAACATTTATATGTTTTTCTTTTAGTACTAGCGCCCCCAGTACTGTTAATGAATTTCAAAAGATGTTAAATCCTAGCCCAAAGCACACTGGAGTTTATTATTTTAGTTGTAACTAGCTGTAACCCTAGCACTGCAATGTGCTAGAGAGAGGTGTTGAAATATGTAAATCTACAGCGTTTGCGTACTAACAAGAATCCCATTAAATTCTCCATAAATTTCTAGCGCCTTCCCAAATACGAATTTGCTCACAAATAAATAAACAAAATCCACATTTAGCCTATGTCGTAATATTGTAATTGTCCGTTCAAGGAAGAAGGCAAATGAAACGAATTTCCTTAAGTTTTTATTGGTATTGATGATAAGGTTAGGAACTCAGAAATTAATTGACTGTTAGCAGTAATGTTTATCCTGTCGTGTCATACTTTTAGTTCTTAAATTTTAATTTACATCAATGAAAGTTCATAGAGAGAAGAGATTCGGCCGTATCAGGGCATTCGTTGGAGTTATAGCTGCACACCCAAGTACGATGAATACTACTAGTCCATATTATTACGGACGCATACTTGACATTAGTATTAACTACATAGAAACTTGTGAACTACCAATTATACATGGATTTAAGCAAATAAAATCAAATTTTTTAACCAAAACGCAAGGTAATGTTAGTTCAAATTACAATCCTGACATGCGGAATAGCAGATACTAAGTCTGACATTATTATTCATGTTTGTATGCGTTGGCCACCGCATAAAAGACGAAACAACTTTTACATTAAAACAAACATTTGCATTTTTGTTCCACGCGATGCCATAATGCCACACCTGATTTTTGCTAATTCTTGGTCTCTGTTTATTACCAGCGGAACAAGTGGTTTTTTGTAGTACATGCATAGTCTTGAAAAGATGTTGAATGCCAAGCCATGCTGGATGACTGTATGCGTATTGTTACTGAAAGCAAGCATTTTTAGAAGGTACGTCAAAGACTTAGCATGTAAGTAGAATAAGAGAAGCTTAAAGGTATCAGTATACACCTGAGTTCATAAAGGACAAGTACTTCACACGCATAATTGCACTTTACAGACCCAAGGAGAGTTAGCTATACAAATATTATAATCATCGCTAACACTTGGCTATTCCTTGCAGTGCATAAGCTTATAAGGAAAACCTACTTACATACTTAGAGTATGGATGCAATAAACTTAAGACTTGCTTTGTACAGCTTTGGTCGATTATGCTGCCGGTAACGTCAGACTTGAGACATAACCTGCCTTGGTTTGCTACAGCCTGAACTCTGAATAAAATTGTATTATACAATAGTTTACTTCACAATGACTACATACACGTAGCTGGCCGACTGACGAATTAACTTTTTAGCTTTACCTTGCACGTACAATAGGCCACGTTGTTGCATAGCCCTCACACCACATCGTCTGCTAAAGAGTGAGAATAAAAGGTAAAAAAGCGACGCTAAAGACCAAAGCAGAGCTACCCATGTTGATAATATTATATTACATATAATGCCGAAACGAGGTACACCAAAGGGAGACAAAAGGGCAGGGAAACAAAGGCAAAAATGAAGTAAGAACGCCGAATAAACGAAAAACAAAGTGGTAAGGTGCATTGATTATGTTAGTAGAGGTAGATGAAGTAGTCTAGTAATAGAGTCGAGCTATGCTTGAGTTGCAGCTAATTTACACAGTCCGTCCGTATGTATATGGATTCGGCAGTATGTATGTAGCAAGTAATTTACACAGTCCGGCCATATGTATGTATCAAGTAAGTTACACAGTCCGGCCTTATGTATATGGCTTCAGCAGTATGTATATTGCAAAATACGTACAACACTGGACTGCCCAAGGCAGTCAGCGCGATATAGACGTCTCAAAAAATTACGTTTATATTCACTAGGCTGGATATACATACGGCATAGGCTATACGGCGTAAGATATTTGAACTATAAATTAGTTCATTATACCTATATACCATAATATAGCACAATTAAATTAAAGCAAATAACGCAAACTTATACAGCTCATAAAAATATATATTTGACTCAAGTTAGAGCTTCATTTTACTTGTAATTCCTTATTCTAAGTACCTATTAGTATAATCATCTTCCTTGCTAAAAAGTGTAAGCAGTCTAGTTGTACGTATTTTGCAATATACATACTGCCAAAGCCATATACATACGGACGGACTGTGTAAATTGCCTGCAACATATGTATAATGTGGCAGAATAAGAGAGTAGTTGAAGGTATCTATATTGCATTGTTGCTGAGAGTCAGTCAAATGCGTAATATGAATTTATAAGAACACTTTGCACAGGGTAAGGCAAACGAAATAGTGTTAGCAAGGAGAAGATAGACACGGACAGGTAGAATAAAAGCGAATGCATGCAAAGCAAAGTATTAAGCGATGGGATGTAGTATTACAGGTAGATGAGAAATGTAGAAAACATCCCCTCAGGTGGTTTAAGAAAAATACACAAGAAAAAGTGGTGACTGTCTTGTGGTGGCTACATTTAAACGCGGAATGCTGATCACTTATTGTCAACTCGAAGAAGATTCATTTACATTTAGGATTAAATCATAGCAACGGTACGTTCTATTGCACCTGTCCCCCGATTTATTAGATATAGCTATTTATAAGTGTAAGATATAAGTGTATGATTTTATTATATTGTTGTGCTGTCTTGCTGAAATAATGTTCATTCAATCTAGTGGTGATTATGAGATTTTATACCAGAAAATGTTGTAGAATCACCGGAGAATTAATCATGAGTGGAATTTGCAAAATAAAATAGAGAGAAAAGTGAGTGTGGTCGGAAGAGTGCTTTAGCATTGGATTTAATGCAGAAGAATTGGAAAATAGAAAAGTGTCAAAATGTGTGAGCGGCGAGCACTTTTGGATCCTGATATGTACAAAATCTCGGAGGAGGATTCCCAAGATGAGGAAGTTCTGTCTAGTCTGAATAAATTCTCGATATCATCAACTGGAACACAAAGAAGGGAGAACGGGGATGTGAAAATGGGGACTTCGTCCCTAGGTCCTCGACAAAATTCAAATAGTAGCAACAACAACAGTTTAGAAAGTACAAAATCCCGAATTGTAACAAATCCCCGTCATCATTCTTCGACTTCTTCCTCAATGATGAGACATCGGAATAATATATTCAAAAACCCCGTCGGAGGAATAAATCCTTCCAGCATCAGTAGAAAACACCAGGAACTAATGCGAGTTCTTGGAAGTAGTCACAGCGTGGAATGGCCAAGTAGTAGTAGTAGCAGTAGCTCTGGAAGCGGCTCTAATTCCGATTCCGAAAGTACCGACGTCGAATCCGCTTTGGTGAATTTAAGCAGTAAACACAGTGGGAGTGCCAGTGCTAATATTTCGGTGAAAACACAAAAAAGTGCTCCATCTTCTACAAATAGCCCACACCATAATGTTTTTAATAATAAGCAGGATTTTCAACTGCCTAAATCACAACTGACGGTTTTGTCGTCCTTGACAAAATCCAATTCAAGTAGTAGTAGTAGTAGGCACAAATCAAATTCCCGAAGTATTTTCCAGGCTCAAGGCTCTGATCATTTCTCGCCACCGGCGTCCGCTACAAATCCGACTTCAGTAAATGCCAAACTCACTCAGAGTTACGAAAATATGGAAACGGAAACGGACGGTGAAGATGATGACGAGGAAATTGAGAGTTCATCGGGATCCGAATCCTGCTCTTCCTGCTCTCGTTCCCGAAGACATCGAGATCGACAGGAGAGCGACAAGAAAAGACATCCTCATCGTCACAGATATGAAAGGAGTGGCGTGGGTGGCAGTTCAGCGGCTTCCGAACGACATTCGCATCCTCGAAGGAAGAAAACCGGAAGCGGGAGCTCATATTCCAGCGAGTCTTATTCATCCAGCAGTGCTAATGAAGAGGACCCTGAGCTCGAGGAAAGTCAAGATGACTACGAAGACGACGGTGAAGATTACGACCGTGACGACGGAGACGACGACGACTTCCAACTCATGTAAGTTAATCAAGTTAATTATTTAGCATTTTTAAGTCATAAAAAAGCATCTAGTTTAAGCTTTAAGTTCCTGTGCAGCAGTTTTACTAAATGCTAAGTTATCTAAAAATTATTGACATTTATTGATATAAGTAGATATGTGAGAGATATGTCACAGAAGAAATGCTCTTCCTAATTAAATACTGGTATCAGCTAATGTGCTTATATGCGTTAACGTGCCCCCTTTGTAGGTGCCCAGCAATATAGCAGTAGTGTACTTACATATTGTAAATGTGCCATTATAATTTTACTGGTGGAATTATTGTATCAGCGTGTTTGTTTACGCTGCTATCCATTTACTTTAAAAAACTAGTTAAATAGATTTTTACTCTCATACTTAGTCGCTTGATAAAGAAAAGATATGAATAGGCACAATGAGTTTATTTTAAATTACATTACGATCATAGCAATCTAATTGAAATCGTGTGTTATCTGATACAATCAGGAGTGCATGGCTATGACCACAACTATCCAGTCTCATGTAGATCACATTTATAAAGTTTTTCCTTTCATTTGCGTAAGTAGGCCAACCAACACCAGATATTTCAAAATCTAGTTAAAGCTAAGGATTGAGGAAAAGTTTCGAAAATATTACAATTATGTCACCGTTTTTGAAAACTGTGAATATGGTAGGAATATTCTGCATGTGATATGCAAAACTAAATTCTATGCCAAATCGCAAATGCATAATATATGTATGAGTCTACCAGAATAATACATACGGAAACATGACTCTTTAGAGAAAAGTGTAAATGGTAGAATAGAATATTCTATTTGTATCATGACCACTGTTTGGTTAAACCCACACGCCATTTGACTCTCTGTGTTTAATGATTTTTCTATAACCACCTCCTTTAGTGTATTTAATCACGATCAACTGCGGTGCTACAAATTTGAAAACCAAATTAGTAACTGAATTATTTGGAGTGTGGGATAGATAGCTGTTTCCCCTGAAATTTCGTCACTAGGCACGACGACAGCATTTTTTCATAGGAGAAAACAGGTAAGATGCGCGTACCTGTTCCCAATAAAACTGATAAAACGTAATAAGTAAAAGGGTAGACGTAGGCCGAAATAAGAAAATGATAAATAGGCAGCTTAAGAGGGTGAGGATTAGGTTGGTGTGGTATGCAATTTGAACTGGGTTGACTTTGACTGTTGAAACATGAGACGCTGCTGTCCACATTTATCTGTGGCAAGTTAACTTTTGTGCCGTATTATTAAAGCCATTAGACAATGTGTGGTGTGGTATGCATTTAATTTTGGTGTGGCACGGAGTATTATTATTGGCGAATGTGAGAGCGTTTGTTGGAGGTTGTGTTGGTTATATTATTATGTCCTAGGTAGTCCGGTTTTAAGCATGCCTTTTTAGGATGAGCAAGATGTGCCTTATTGGAATAACTAATGAGTAGTTTAAAAAGATAAAATATGCGATCAGAGTGCTAGTGGAGGGCTTTATTGGTTCTAGTTTATTTATTGTTCTCTTCGGTGCTCTGTGTAAGTGTGTGCATTAAGGAGGATATTTCGTCTTTCACTTATAGAGTGGATGTAATAGTTTGGAGTGAAGATGCGGATTCCGGTTTGCAAAAGCTACGTGATGGAATGTTTTATTATGCAGACGCGTGTGGTGTGAGACAGGATGTTGTATTGTATATTTTGTCAAATGTTCAATCATTTGCCTTCGATTTTCCACACAACAGGCAGTCAAGACCGTTGATCACTCAGAATACGAATCGTTCACAAGGAGGTTGAGTTGCTTTTGACTGTGGGCTTCACTCTTGACTTGGTTCGCATTTGCATTGCCATTCCGTTGTAGCTTTAGCTCATCATAATAATATTGCATCGACTTCTCTCCCGGCTCCTATTACGGATGCTGAGAAGGAACCAAGTCCCACTTAAACTCAACTCAACTCTCTCCAGCTCCACTCATATGCAAAACTCGGATGGATTTTTTAGGAATGAAGAATAATAGTAATACTCAGATAGAAACGGATTATATCTGCCAAACTCTTTTCGTGCATACCTAAACATCTCTAAACTCAGCTCCTAGACAGAAACCTTATACGATACACAACCGAAACTGAATTACACGAGGATGGTGCATTACTAATACGCATAGATACATACTCGTGCTACTTACACATATTTACATGCACCTTAGCTATCTGTACAGACATTGCAATACTATGTACCACTATGTAGCAGTATAAGACGGTGCAATATGGAACCTGGAGCTAGGAGATGCTAGCTATAGCTATTAAAGGGAGAACAACCGAACCCGACTATTCTAGTATACACTGTGTGAGGCAATAAGTGGAGTTCTTCTTTTGCTTAACTTGGGTTGACTGCCTGCATATTTTCAGCTAAAACTCAAACGAGTTTTCTATCCTCTACCGACGTGCGAATATAAATCAGCCACATGCTCCCGATTCCCATTGAAATGAGTAATTGTATTTTTACATAAGGCCAACGTGGCCTGACTCAAGTAAACCAGTAGCTCTGAATTACGTACAGGCTTCATCTTCATCCTTACACGTCTCAGAGATCACTTTCCCACCATTCGAAATAGGAGCAGTCGTCTATAAAATACTTCTCTCATCTTGTCACCCATATTTATAGCTACAAGAAATCAGTACTTCCATCCGCAGGACAGACTAAAACCGTTTTGCCAAAATAATATAGGAAATTGATCCCTCTTTTACTTTCCTCATCTTATTACTAAGGCTAAATTATGTATCATCATGTAAAATAGATACAACCGCTTAAAACGTCTTAAGGCAGATATAGCACACTGTTACGCCATTTTAAAGGAAGTACTTCTACTACTATCCATTTAAAAGTGTATAAGTCCAGGACACGAAACAATTAAACTAACTTCTTCTTTGCACAATAAAAAACCGCAATTAAAGTCTCCTCATTTACGACATAGTTCTAAGTGTTGATGTTTCATACGCATAAAGCTATCAGTTAATGTTTCTACTGTTAGGATCATCACCGTAGTTCTAGTTCTTCAAATAATATTAAAGTTTGTTTAATTTGTGCTGCCTCTTACTGTAGTTAAATCATGTTATTTTTGGAAGGTTATTGTAATATCTGTAATAGTATTATTATGTTCTAATAGTAGTCATTGCGATGGTTTTAACAGCCTGAGATTGACATAACGTTCTATGTGACATACCGAATAAAATGCCATTGCTTGGGTAGTCATTCATTGTCATACATTTCCATACATTATGTATGTAAAAATTCATGGCGGAGAAAGTCTTATTTGAATTGGTTGTCATATTGGCTGAATGGGCACACGCTAAATTAAATATCTAAATAAATAATAAGATTGTTATGTTATGTTTGCAAGATGTAGAACTGGCATTTGGAGTTCCAATTCAATTGCAAAAGGGATAACAACTTTTGGAAATACTTTGATAACGTAGGCATAAATACTACACTTGTTCTGTTAAGGTACCTACATCATAAAGCATGTTCTTATGCACACATCTAAAGGCAAAGTTTGCATGGGAATGACAGGTTGTTACGTGGGTTGCGGCTGTGGACCTACTTCTCCTATTATCCTCGCTATCTCTACTATATCCCATATTTTAAAAATTCGCTATTTCTCTATTTTAGGTATCTACGTATTTGTATTGTTGAAATGTTATGTCAGACGATTATGCTATAGCAGTGTCATGATTTTACTCCTGCTACACATGTATGCTTTATAGAGCATGGAACTGACGTGAAAAATTAAAATATTCATGTCTATAGAATTGTATCGCAAAGCGCAAAACTGTACACTTCACTGGTGCCTACCTCTTTTATTGCATATAGATTTGGCATACATTTTCAGATTCTTTTAGGTAGAAATGAAAATGTAAGGAAAGATTTGAATAAAGAACATAGGAAATAATAATCAACGTTGCCTTGATATAATTTGCAAACTGTACATTAAAACTCCTGAGAACATACCAAGAATGCTCCTATTTTTTAATATTACTACGGATACTCAGTAATCTCCCCAGGCTTGCTGGTTAACTTGGATGTTGACAGTCGTTCGAAAGTACAGCTTACAGAAAAATGTACTAAAACAGTATTTTTGTAAACTTAAAATTAATGGTTCAAAAATCCCATTCCACCAATGCTTACAAAATATAAAATAGGGTAAGTTGCTAATAGAAAGATGTTATCCGAATTGAAAGAAATGTGAAATGAAAACACATAAATATGAGATGAAATATATTGTAACTTTAAAATATGAATTGGCGTGTGAAAAGTTATTTTTATTGATTGGTCCGCACCTAGTAGAGAAAAAAATATCTTGGTCGTGTGGATCTAAGTATACTTTGGAAACAAATGAGTGAGATTCACTATATGAAATTGATATATAAGGAGCTAACATATATTAGAGTCATGAAACTAGAACAACAGACTATCATTCACATCATCCTCCAATTTTGTAGGAACCACTCTTCTGTACACTTTGAAGACGTGTATAAAAAGTCATAAGTAGTTCACAATGACGTAAAGTCCCTCTTCAATCTTCTTATACTTCATCAGTCTCAAAATGCTCAGTATCAATAACAGCTTAGCTTAGGTACTTTATATGCAGAAGTATCTGTATCTCTATTGTAATTTATTATACTTGGTAAATGATGGCTGTGTGCTTGGATTCTCCTCACAGAGATCAGTTGAATGCTTGTCTGGTTTCATTTCGTCTAGTTCCATACAGCTTAGCTCAAGCCGATTCCAAATTTTGTCTATACTTACAATACGATTGTGTTCATGAGCATGTAAAATTGTTCATCCGTATGTATTAAGGGAAGATAATAGACAATAGATAATATGTGACATAATATATAGTAACCTGCACTAAATACAGCTAATAGTAATATTTAGCATATTGGAATTGGTATCCAATGAGGCGAAGCTTCAAAACGACTAACAATAAGGTAATTCATGAATCATAGCCACTATGAAAAGTTTACCATACAAAAACTAGAAAATGAAACAAGATTATACTGCGTAGAATCCCGATGACGATGACGTCTAGAACTGCTTCGGTTTTATTTTCTTTCTGAGAAAGGTCTATTCATCTTTCACTTGTTTCTATTGTGGCATAGAATCGTTCTAGACAGTAATGATGGTATTCGGTAATAATTAGTTCCTTGACATCGGTAAGTATTGGCTACTACGTGTACTATTTAATCACGCGTAATTTTTCCTCTTCTGCATACCATTTAAAACAATAACATGAATATGAAGAATGCTTTTAAAATCGAAAAGCCAAAGTAATCAATAAAAACATGGAAGAATTCAGGAATTTCATTCCGTGAAAAAATCTTGAAACCATCTGTCTATTGTTACCTGGTTCTATCACTTTCTAAAACAATTGATAATGAATAATGACAGTTGAACAATGGAATTTTTAGAAAAATGAAAAGCAATTTTCTCAGGATTACGTTCGTGGTATTGCCAACATATCTCAAAACAGCAATGTAAACATTTCCAAAGTTTTGTATCGATTTTAGATATATGTATTTGCATGTGGTTTTCAGACGATATATGTTTACCATTTCTGACCTTTCTGTGATCTTTAGAAAATTTGTGTTTTATAATGGTGAAGGTTGTCTCGCACAAGTTATTGTGTATGATGTAGATATATTTCTTTATCGACATGAGACAGACTTGCTTGTATTTGCGTTTTTCGATGGAGCGCAATTATTTTATCTGAGGAACAAAGTTGTCATTTCATTTATTTGTATAGGAGTCGCCAGTTACTAAAATAAACTAGCGTAACGGATAAACGAGCAAAGGTCTTTTGGTATATAAACAGAGGAATTTCCTCATTCTTTTAAGTTTATTCTACGCAAGTTATGATACTTTATAGCAGTATATAAGTAGGTACTGGGGATATCAACAGTGACACTATGAAATACAATTTTGACAAGGTATCTTACAATAAGACAAGTTGGGTAAAAGTTTATGGATTTCGATACTAATCTTCCACTCAAAGAGAGATGGGATGTCACAACATTTATTTTTCCGGTCTGATGATTACGATAGGCTCATTGCCTCTCTTTCGCTTCGTCTTTCCATTTTCCCGTCTCTCCTAATCACTCCTTTCAACGTAATCATTTCTTCTCTCTACCGCAGACGCAAACTGTCAGGGCATATCAGTAGGTACTTTTGCTTCTCATCTTCTTTTCTACTTTGTCTTCTTCAAACCACAAGTCTCTCCCTGTATTCACTTTATACAAAATATATATATCTACAATCATTTTCTATTCCCTACGTTATTACGAATGACTTTGCAATAGAAGCCAAACCAGATATACGATTGACGGATATTTCAGGCAAAAAGTTGCTTGCTGATGCAAATTGTACGTAGTTCTACTCAAGAGAACGATGAGATACATACAAACCACCTAGTTACGCCGATCAAAATCAAAATTGTATACTTGCACAACAAAAAATCATTTTGTATGCTGGATAAGCATAGGAAGCATACTTAATTTTTACAATAAAGGAAACGACATAGTTAAGCACAAGTTGTGTTCAACGTAAGTTAGATACGTATCCAAAAATGGCTTGAGGAATTCAGAGCATTTTTGACAACATTCCAAGATATCAGGTTACCAGGACAGGCAAATGTCAAATAGATATTTGAAGCATTTATTTACATTACTTATCTTCTTGTATGTATCTGTTATTGAAGTAACCAAAATATTTCTTCTTTATGGATACAATTGACATAAGTTGATAGATTGCATACTCATTAATTTTTAAACGAAAATTTAAATCGTTATTTACCCTGGTACTATTGAACAATATTGTTAATGATATGAAAGCCAGAAGCCAGTTTGATTGCAATGACATACATATCCGCTTCAAAGTAACTGAACGTATAAATATTTTTTTTTTCGTTAACCATTATCACATAAATTTCCCAACTCTGAAACCAGACTCTTGGTTGTTGGCTAGAATATTATTTTTTGTGAGTCCCGTTTGCAGAGTATGAAGTCGGCATGCCGTAAACTATTTTTTGATGCTGCATTCCGTAAATGCCAAAAATTGCACAACACATTACAGATCTACATTGTAATAGTAATATCCAACTATTTAAATTACGTGATAACGATGCTATGTAACACCAGGTAAATTTTATCTTCTTAAGGTTCCTTTTTGCTTTGCTTGGTCTCACGATCAGCATCTCTATCTCTATATAATAAACACGATTTGTTGTTCCCAACTATGTTACATGTTCCACGGAATTTTTCGCCCAAAATGCGCAATGCGCAAGCGTGCATACATTAAACCAAATAAGCGAGAATAAGGGTTAGCATATTTCGAAATTAAACCAAATATTGGTGCCTAAACCTTTCGAAATTCTTAACAGTACTGGGGACCCTAGTACCTAATAAAAATATTTTTTGTACACATGAATGTATGTTTTGATCTATGCATGGAATAACTCCCCAAAATGCACAATGCGCAAGCGCGTTTTCAAGTATAAAACAATAAACTCCATTCTGGGTCTTGGTTATCATTTTTCAAAATTAAACCAAATATTGCGGCCTAAACCTTACTCCAAAACTCTTTACACTACTGGGGGCCTAACATAATATAAATACACAATATTCTACGTGATTATACGCAAAAATCATTTAGAGTTTAGTTTAAAATGTATTGATGTCCCACCATCGCCATTAAAGCATTCGGCATTTATATCATGTCGCAAAATATGAAATGTCTACTAAATTCAATTTACGGCATTTACGGCACACTGGACACCATATCACCGTTTTGAGTCAAAAGCTAATTACAGTGCCTGTATATTTATTAACGCTGATAAAGTACTACTTATTCCGATAATAGTAAGTATAATAAAAATAATTTGCCATATAATTTCATAACTACAGATAGTATTAGCAACTTAAAGTATATCTTGCAAATAGACAGTATCGATGTACCATAATTTAATTTAACCTAACCAGACATTATTTAAATGAGCCCTACTTAAATTCTCGCTGATAGTGATTGCACTGTTGTGGCTTATCAAAGCGTATAGCATCTAAAATAAATAGAATGCACTGCTTACTCCCATGTGAGTAAATATTAATTCACTTAAGGGGTATTTGTAGAAATAAGCAAACCTGACTTAGATACATTAGCATATCATTATGGCTGATTAAATATTCATCTGAATGTGCATTGTATGGTGATGTTATGGCAATAATGGTATGCCATGGTGTTTGATGTCTTTGAAGAAGGCTTTCTTGGCTTCGTTTCGGCTTCTAATATAATGGAAAGGAAATCTGTAACTTCTATTGTGTCTGTAATGAATTGTCCAAGAACATTTCTTCCATTGTGTTCTGCTACATAGCATATCTGTGGATAAAAAATAACAAGAAATACGTTTCGGCACTCACCCCAGGCTTGTTTATTTCATGATTTTCAGGGTTGCGCATCTTCTCCGCTCAGAAATAAATGTCTGGAAATTTCAATCCTTGGTGGAATGAGAAATAATGAACTTAGAACAAAATAAGAAATAATGTTAGAATAAATGGAGAAAAAATATTGTCCTTGTTTTAGTTACGCCACTGAGGATTTGGTTGATGGCCTGGTAAGTCCATGGCCATGGTGTTCCCTTTTGTTGTCAAAAAAGATTTGCATGTATATTGATTGTATAGAAGTACCACTGGCTACGTTTTTAAAGTATTCTTAGTAAAGACATATTTTATCCACATACATACGTCTCAAGTTGGAATAGAATACATGTTATTGCTATTATTGCAGAATTCAATCCAAAGAGTAGATCCAGATAATTAAGTATGCAATGCAGCTCAGGTTGACTATACAGTTACCTATAGGCGAACAATATGTAAGTGTCTGTATGCTTACACTTCACTCTGTTGAATTCAAAGCATAGAAATTACTAAGTAGCATCAGTAGGCATCAAATATTGCAATGTATTCCGTGTGAATGACTGAAAGCAGCCGGCAGCCTACTTACTCTATATAATGCAAATTACAAAGCCTAGTATGAATGGGATTCTCGATTCATGCGCTAAGCTTTACATAATGCGATGAAGATTTATTACAATGCAATAATGGCAATAGTAATATCTCTAGTTGACTTCGTTCCAACGAATCATGTCTTGAATATATGTTAAGTTACCGATATTACGCCAAAGTGTCAAATATGCCAAAGGTTTTTTTGAATTTGGGTTTCTTGGGCTCATTCCCTATTGTTCACATAGAAGTCAAACATTTTTTTATCTAGGTTGGAGTAAATTTCAGTAGCTATAGAATAAAATTTGAATAAAAAGTTAATTACAAAACCCTTAATGAAAAACTAAGCAAAAATGGGTGAGTACGAAACCTGTGTTGTCAAATGCTTAGAATGCCCTAATAATAATGTTACTGAAACTCATGGGTTGGAATTGAGAATGGCTTGGGTGTTTACGATGTGCCTGGTGGAGAGGTGTTACACAATCACAAGTGCTGATGTACTTTAGTTTAATATGTATTATTATCTGTAAATGTAACTCTTGTAACCGCCTTGAGGTGTAGGTGTGTTCATTAGGGCAGCCATGGATTCGCAGTTTTAACGATCTCGCTCAGACGTCTCCTATTGTTGAAGGTACATCGCAGACACAAACCTCGGCTCCGCACTCACAAGAGATACTATTCAGTTAATCGTGAATAGGCACAGATACCAACAAAGCTGAATCGTAATTACCGGTCCGTACCTATTTATGCCATTGTGCAAGTTGGTAGATATACTGAAATTAATTGAGAGTATAAACAGCCGTGGTCTTGGCGTCTTCTAATGATATGAATAAAATTAATCTGAAGTGGGTAGGTACCAGTTAATACAAATACATCGCTCTCGAACTAATGACTAAAAAGGAATTTTAATCTTTACTGTGTCTCAGATTAGAATGTAAATAGTAGTTCTGTAGAAAGCTTGGCTGTAGCAAAGGAGCCTTAATAGTGTATTTCCATGAGAAAAGGAGAAATGAGAAAAAGCACTCTCAAAGGAATTCTTTCTCTTCAGTTGACTCTTTGAACTTTAATTTTCCCGTAGCAAGTTACTCAGTGACGCTGTGCAATCTCATTTCATACCCTCGTCGACCAAAAAATTAAAAATGAACGTTTCTAGTTCAAATAGAATTGAAACGTGTTACAGCTCAGTGTAAGTACGGACCATTAAAGTGGATCTGTAGAATATCTACAGCTTTTGTCTCTTAGTTTTAGTGTTTCTTATCGCTAATAGCAGGTGCACTGCAAATGCACAATTGCAATCTGAGATCTTAAGCGTGCACGTTTGTTTCTTGGGACTTGTGTGCACTGTACCAGCTTGTACTTAATATCTTTGATTTCGTACATGACAAGAGGTATTTGACGAGTTATCAGTTAATAGCCTGGCAGATAGCACAACTTGCCTGACTTGTTTTGCATATCTGATAACGGAATTTATATCATGTCAGAATACTTTCCGGCGTCGCCATAAACAAAACGAGTATATTATGCTAATTTTGCAATATCCACTCAAGAATTAAGACTCAGGACTTTGCCAAGATAGTTTAAGCAAACAATTTCAAATCAGCGTCGTTATTTATTCTGCAGTTTACATTATTTCCATTCTTGAATTAAGAGATCTCCAGAAACAGTTTTAATTCACAAACACATAAAACTGAAACTGATGAAATTAAAGGTATTCGAAATGACGCCAGCAAAGTAGTAATTAGCAATGTCTATAATAATCTTTCTATAATTATATTCTCTAAATTTTGCATCGAACATAAACTTTTTGCGATCGATTTGTTTTGAAAGCTTATAGTAATACATAAACTTGTTTATTATGTTTGATCGTTTACTATGCTGTTTCCTTCTCTTTATAGCACATTAAATGGGAATGTGAAATATAATTCCTGTATGCAATATTTGTAATTCGTAGCAGGTACCTACTTAATTTCACAAATCTTCAAAAGGCTTCCATATTTAGATTATTGGGATCATTCGAGCACAAATGTTATTTACGATACATAGTGAATATACAAATTACTTATCTGTATTCAGGAATGATGTTTATTGCATATTCTGTTTATATTCTTCCTCTTTCATGTCAGACAAGATATTACTGATGTTTAACTTTATATTAAAAATAAGAGGTTTGCTCATCAATGTTAGTTTAGAGAAATATGATGCTAGTTGTGTCTATAGTTACTTCAGACGAAATCAAATTCATTTCGATGTTGACTCAGTGTAATTCTCGGTGGGTATTAAGAGGCTTGATGTCTATTAAACGTTTGATTCTGCTGAAAATATGATTTTGTTTGGGATATTGGATACGGCATAAACTATTGCACCAACTCTTTGATGTCTTTGAATGTTCGATTGATTATGCAATAAGAGACCATAAATGAACTTAAATTTGAAAATGAATGTGATACAAAAAAACAAATAAATGCAAACCCTATTCCCTTTTATTTCTTTTGAGCTAGTTTTTACAAATA
>JABASH010000803.1:0-33229 GCA_019776445.1 Tomocerus maximus | reverse complement strand
ATTTCCAACTCTATTATAAATTAATTTTTGGTTCTGATTTGGTGTAATTGTTTAATAATAAGGCAAGGAAAAACGAAAAAATTATCCAAGTAGACAATCAATATGTATTACTTTGTTTGGAGGCTTCAATACTGAAGTGTAAACAGTTTATAACATATCTATCAAACAACACACAAGTTACAGTTACTGATAACAAAAACGCAGACTAAATACCTGAAATATTTACTTCCCTTTTCTCGGTAATGGCTATATTTATATGCAAATGTGGGCGAACGTTTTTTAGTTCTAATCTAAATGATTGCAATATATTTTACAGAAAACATTATTAGAGTGGAATCCTCCAGTCATATCATTATTATTGCTGGGTTAATTAATAAACAATCAGAGATATTTGGCGGAATTACGGCCGAACTCACTTAGGGTTTGCCTTTAGTGATAAAGTAATTAGGTTTTTGATTCTGTTCTATGTAAAAACAGTTCCCTGGTAATTTGCAGAAAATCGCGAGTGTTTCCAGTGTTATCTTTGGAATAAAATTAGAGTGAAAAAATCGTGTATAAGACTCGGCATTTACAGAACTACTTTTAATAACAATAGATAATTACAACGCAGGTTGAGGTTGGGAATTGGATTACATGAGACTACTGATAACATCATCACTTTGCACATGGATGGGTAGGTGAAGTGTCACATCTGCAAGTCTGCAACCTTTGAACTTTAATTGGTTACTAAATTTAAGACTTACAGATACTTACATTTGTGTCTACAACTGTATTACTAGGTTAGGTTTGCGTTGAAATCGATATTCCTATAACTATATCATCGTGAGTAATTTGAAGCGATAGCGATGGACTTTCGTACACAATTAATGTATTAGAGGATTGCTATTTTACATACTGAAGATACCGAACATACCAAAGCGCGACTGGCCAGACCAGAGATATCAGTGCAGTATTACATTTATTTAAAACCTGTGTGTTAGAATAATTCAGATAAAATCAAGATCTTCATTTTGAATCACTTCTTATCTGTGACTGCTTCAGTTTATACTTTAATTGTGCTTCGTTTTTGTTTGCAGTTTACGTTTCAAATATTAAGAGTTCGTCTGGGATTCTGCTACACCACAGTGGTTGACTGACAATAAACTATTTCTCATTGATAAGCATTCAAATTGCAATTTAATATCTGTCATTACCCCGCTGAGAAACAAGATATGGACTCAACTGTTAAAAACCGTGGTAGCCGGCAAGATCTGCAAATGCAAATTTTGAGTTAGTTTTCCATTTATTTTTACTATTGCTCAACTTTTATTTCTTAATACGCTTTTGTCTTTTATTACTCTATGTTCGTCCAAAGAAAGGCAAAATTTGCAAAGAAAATGACAGAGGTATAGGTACCACACAATCGACTCGTCTCTATATCTGTATTCTGTAATTCTGTTTCTGTATTACATATGCAAATAAGTTGATAATAGACAGTAGACAGTCTCAGTCCTAAACATTTCTTTCTCATCTCACATTGCTCCGATTGAGTAGCTGTTGGCTGTGTAGAATAGATGATGATACTACTGGTAGTTGACTTGGACTGTTGGAAGTTGGGCTACTCACTACTCTTTTATGCTACTCCTAAGTGTCTAAGACCAAAAATAAATAATATGTCCATCTCATGTTGATTCATATGGGAAAGTGTTTATGTTCTTGGGTTATGTTGTTTATTTGATGCCAGATATATGATAATATATTATTATCTTTAGTTCACACAGGTAACTAAACAACATTCACTCAACTAAGGATGTTTTCATTACACTAATTCATGTTTACTACGATAAATAATTGTACTGCAATATAATAAGGGTAATTTACTGTTGATGTTGTTATCCGTACAAAAACTACTATTTTTAAGTAAGTTATTGTGGGGCATGGGTTTTTCACTCAGCAAGGAAATTCTGTCGTGAAAATAGACAAGATATATATCATGATGAAGTTATAGCAAAAATTGACCTATTAACAGCGACTATTTCATGAAACATTTCTTGCACTGTCAATAATTTAGAACGATTCCGTATTGCAAACGATTCGTTAATTTTAATTTCTCATAATTTTTCTTGCCAAGTTTAATTGTTTCCCCGGCGCATTCACGTAGATTGTTTTTATGAAATGGACAAGTTTCTTCAATTGTTAGGCGGGCAGTCTGAGACACTTCGTGTAGCCTCCAAGATAATATATCCCTCTAAACTTTCCTCTTAAATAGCTTAACTTAATAAGTATTTAGTTAGTGAATGATTATTAGAAAATTTGATTAATATTTGGTAATGCTGATAGTATCTTCTATAAAGCATGCCTTTCAACAATTTTTTATTTTAAATTACATTTTTGTTTACAGAGGACAAAAAGGGGAATATTGATGGAGAGACATCGCCGTTTTTGGGCAGTAGTAGTTCGGCGGCGCCGGTTGTTGGTCCGGTCCGCCTTTCTCCGGGATGGGAAGATACCTCACCCCGCCAAGCTGATGAGTTCCAGATTCGAATGAGTAATGACTCACTATCGCAACCTCCAAGAGATCGGTAAAATTACATTAAATATTTTCAAGTATCTTTTTGTATATTTTCCATGGTCATCCTGCCCTTTCACCGCTCATTAATCTGATATCAGTGAAGTTTTTTAAACAAAATGGTGCTCATTATTGAAACAATTGTTTCTATTGGTACTTCATATTTATTAGCAGTATTCACATTTTTATAGCCAGTGACTACAGTAGCTTAGAGGATTTTAAGGATGACTGTTAACAAGTACCAGTTAAAAATTATGCACAATATAATAAATAGATGAATTGTTACTCCGTAAATACTAACTGTACAGTATATATACGACCAGTAGTAGTACGTCGTACATGTACATAGGTACTACATTATTTTGTAAGTCTCATTACACTCGTTAAGAATGAATTCAAGTTCATTGTACTTTAAACAGATTGAAGTTGTGTAGAGATGTAAGTCTCAACTTATGCCAAATAACACTTGTCACTTGTCAACCAAGTATGTAGTAGTGTATGAATTAGTATATCCCACATCTGCTTGACACTTTATTATTAGTCCTGCGAATACTAGAAAACGAAATGGTGGAGGCTACAGGAAAGACAAACGAAGCCAAGTACATGCAGATATAATTAAGTGCCACTACAGACACAAACAGCCCAGTGTCATATATGGAATAAAATTAGATATTCTAAAATGCTTTCTTCAAAGCTCTTCGTAGATGTGCGCTTGTCTCTTTGCCATTGCGAATTGCCATTGCGAACCAAAGACAATATAAGCTGTAGTCCAAACCCATTGTAGTAATTTTAGGAGAGTACTACAGCCACATGTGCAAAAGTCGTTCAATTTGATGAAAAAACGTTCCTGATAGAGATAGTAGGCTTTTGAATAAAAAATAAGCAGTTGTAGATCAGATGAGTTTCGCAGTTGCATCCAGGCATTCCGTCGAACATTCATTCATAAAGTTGGATGTCTGCACATAAAAAGAAACATTATAGTTTCAGTGGGAAATCATTGAGAAATGTGTACAATAAACCACAAAAAAGGAGAACAAGAACTACACTACTAGATCAGTTACTATTTGCATGCAATTTTCAGCGTTTCATTTTCAATTTTTTTAATCATAAGTTTTGTTTCCCTAAAATTCCTTAGAGATTCTTGGTAGATTTTACAATTTTGGAAATACAAATTATTTTAACTGACTTATATGTCTCTACTATTTGACATAAACATTTGGCATGCAGTAATCGACATTAGAGGGTGGACCAAATAATTACTAATATAAATAATTCTCAAAAATTAAGTTAAGGCTAAGCAGATTAGATTTTTTAATTTTTAAAATCATTTTTACATTGTTTATTGTGCAAGCACCTATATTGGCTCCCTATTTCACTCTTTCGTCTCCGTCTTATTTACTTCCGATTTCCCTTGCATACAAATGTTTTCTTTGAACTAAGTTCTGGCAGAAATTCGAACCCTGATCGTCCGGCATATACAGTCTTATTTTTATCAAGGGTTTTGAAAGGCATTGTGGAGTATTTTTAGACATAATTCATGAGCATTCATAATTCCAACTCGCTCTTTCAACGCTCAAGTGTGTGTAATATTTCTCAATTGCTAACCAGAAAACCAAGCAGACTATAACCACCACACTTAATATGTCAGTGCACATTAGAATTAAGTGCGGACGACACTGATATCACTTTATGACATTTAAATATTGCGACTACGTTAGAGGCTAAGACCAGACCAGACAGCCACGTAGTGCTAAGTATGCACAGGCCACAAAACTTTCCCACCCGCCTGTAATTCACTGCCATATAAAATAGAATCACGCACGCATACTATTTGCACTAAATGTAGGTAGGTACTCATAATAGAATGGGATACATATATTATACATGCACGTAATACGTTTACTTTTCCCCAATAGATTACATTTAAAAATCTAAGCATTTTCATCTACCGTATAACTCGAATTAATTCGCCCCCAAAAAAGTTGACAATTTTCATGTTAATATGTAGTACACCCTCCCCCGGGTACTATTAGCTTTTCGCATAAAACTTTGGTTCAAACAATGGTTGATCCTGACGAATTTAATCGAGTTATACGGTAAGTAGAACGTTCCATTTGGAGTTTGATACCTATTTCTTTTAATTTTGCATTACACATTAATTTAGCTACCATGAATGTCAAACTCGATGTTTGGGACAGCATATTGACTTTTAATTGTTTGTAGATTATGAAATGAGGACGGCGTATCCAGTAGTGGAGTTATTTATTTTGCATGATTCCTCGGGATTGATAAATGGTAAACGCATTTGAATTTGTGATGAGTATTCTGGAAGTGAGTTAGTGTGTGTATGATATATTATGTATTTGTAGTAATTCGAATTGAATATTTATAGGTAAACCTATCTAGAATTGTAAGTAAGAGTGACTTTTATTGGAAGGGAATAAAAGTCAAATGTTGTTGGGCTGTATTAGTCTGTCGTTATTTCCGTAGTAGGAGGGAGGGAATCGGTAGTGATCCGTGATTCTGGCAGATAGTACTACAGATGGACAGTCTGCGTTAGAGTAGAAGGATTCGGTGTGTGTGAGACGCAGAAGAGTGTTCATTGTGCGTGTATGTAAGGAAAGGACGTGCGTAAATCCCGTCTAGAGGAATGAATGAACAAAAGTGTAATATTATAGGTGGGTAGGTAGGAGCATAAAATTTTGTGTGTATGTAGAGACGCTCGTTAGAAAAGAGTTCGGGAGTATAATAGAATTTTGTGAAAGAAGTGGAGGAACATAACTGGGAGCATAAATGTTCAGGCTCCGTACTTTATTAAATAGATACTTAGACAAGGGATATTTGGCTGCAGTGCTATGGAAGTCAAGTCACACTCAGAAAGAGGGTAAATAGACAGACGGGTAGCAACTGTAAAATGCGTACACGGCCAGATAACCAAGCAGAGAGAGATAAATAAAAATAGGGATGCTACTATATTCTTCTATATATGGCTAATATTAATATAGTCGAGGAATGGAAATAAATATTTTAAACAAGACACGAGTTTGTATCCGGGTCTGCAACAGTCGACAGTTTCTTGCAGATGCCAACGGAACTCCGTTTTAGTGATTCTGCTCTTGCTTTGCCTCGTGTATCTCTTGTTCTGGTAGGTAGGCCAAATATGTAGTTGAACAACCCGATCATCAACTGTTCCGAATTGAAAGCCGGGGAAAAAGTCTTTGATAGGAAGAAAATCATTTCGATTTGTTCCTTTCGCTAAGCTCTGTGTCTACTCCAAACTCAAATATATTGCTGAGAATGGTATTTACTTGTGTTGGGAGGCAGTGGTGGTAAAAATGTTATATAAGTACTACTATCTGTAAATAGACTATAGTAGCCAGCGACACATGCTAGGAGAACGAATGGGAACAAGTTCGTCGTGATGCTCTTTCACCGAGCGATTTATCGATTGAAGTTGAGAGTATACGGACTTGAGATTTATACTTCACTTACTCACCCGAATGTACGTTGCTCCATAGATTTAGGTGGGTAGTAGGGAGCTGGAACTATTATACTGCGTTTGCGAACCATATCATCCTTTACTACCTCCATACGTAAAACTTGTATTGTTTGTTTCTATAAAGGGACCCTTTTGCTATGGCAAAGTTGTATTTACCCCATGCAGACCTTACCTACTACGTAATGTGAATGGATTTGCAGAATATAATGCTTTCACTCCTGCTATAGGAGACATTTGTCCTTTTCGCTTCGGTTCACGTGGATGTCTGTCTGAATTTATACGAAAATATTATATATAAGTAGTGTCTATGGAAAGAATTTAGAAAAGACAATTATCACTTGTTCTACTATATTTATATATATAACACAATCTTTCAGATAGTTTATTCTGGTCTGGGTCCCAATCCAAGTTCTAACGTTCTCTGTGTACCTACCACAACACAAATAAAGCCAAAGAGCCATTCAGTTTTCATTCCTGCTCTCTCTTGGACGGTTGTTGTCTAGCATTCTCTGTCTTTCATACATTAATATCTCCGAATTTACGACGAGAAAGTGCAAGTTAGTCATTTCTGTAAGTGGATTGATTTTGTTTAATCTTCTTCCCAGCTGTAAATCACAGATAGGGATGTCGCTAAACAGAGCAGTGATTCTGACAAGAACATCAAATTTCAAATCGGATGTTTGCTATTGGTCTGGAGATTCCAGTTGTGTTTCTGTGGGTGCCTTACCGGAAGTCTCTGTACAAAGTAGCATTCGGAGGGGAAATTAAAAGGAACATATTTGTGCTTTCTAGCCATTGATTCCTTGCGTGTTCTCTTTTGAGGCTTTAGTGGATGTGGTTAACCTAATATGGATTGACAGCAACAGTGAAAGTCTTAAAACTAACGAGAACGAGGGAGAGAATCATTCCTATACAGCACTATTTGTATTAAAACCGTTAATATTGAAACTGCTGTGGAATTCACACATTTCTCCAGAATTTCAATAGAATTGTTGAAATGGAAAAAAGGATCAAAGAGGATTACTCTCTGTGTGATAGGAAACGATAGAAGATTACTGGATTCAAGCCTAGAAGGAAAATATTGTTCGTAGAAATTCCTTTCGGTGATAAGGAAAAGTATGGCCAGTGAAAGAAGAGCTCCTTTGGCTTCCTTGGAAGACTTTTCTTCTATCTATTATTATTCTCCAAGCTTAACTAAAAAGATATCTGACTTTGCAACTCCTTTGCTCCACAAAGGAGACACAGAGTGCATTGAACTAGTTGCGAGTAACGAAAATGCCGAAAATATAGTCAAATATAATGCTCATAGGAAACTGCGGCCTTTAATCAAAGTCCCTCAAGATAGGTTCGTACATCACCAAACAGTCATTGCTAAGCAATCCAGAATTTACTTAGACATTTTTTTGAATCATTTTAAAATGAAATGAAACCAATTGCTTTATGCTTATTTTCATCAGTAATTTTTATTTGTGCTTTCAGATTCAAACTGGTGTACTTGATACTTGTAATCCATGGGGTAGGGACGTTGATGCCTTGGAATATGTTCATTACTGCCAAATCGGTAAGACTCTTAACATTAATGTAACCCGTGTATAGTGGATAAATTACTAATTGATTTTTGTCCTTTTTGATCTATAGTATTTTGTGGACTATAAGCTCAGTCAGTCTTACACAGGAAATCATTCAGAATATGCAAACAACTTTTTGCAGTACATCGGTTTTGCCGCTCAGATTCCCAATGTCTTCTTTAACTGGCTCAATATTTTTATTCAAATTGGGTAAAGTTTGAAATTATTTTGTGCATTTTAAAAAATTTGCGGCATTGATGGGTAGAATCGAATAATTTTGATTTTTTCATTGGCACCAGTGTTGCTACTTTCTAGTCGGTTAAGTATTTACCGTTAGTAGGTGACTAATAGGGTGACTAATGAATATTTTTCTTGTACAGTGGAAGCCTCAAGACTCGAATTGTGTGGTCCATTGTCATCGAAGTTATACTGTTCATTGCAACAGTCATTATGGCCATGTTGGACACTTCTGCTGTGCCTGGACTTTTCTTTTGGTTAACGATGTCTTCCGTAGTTGTAATAAACAGTAAGTATATACTATATATACTATAAACCATAAATAAAGAATGCTTAAGATATTATAGCAAAAAGAGAAATTATTATTTTTGTTATGTCTACTAATGTTTCTAACTTTATCCAGTGGCTGGAGGTATTTATCAAAATTCAGTCTATGGAATTGCTGCCAAACTTGACTACACCGGTGCAGTTGTCTTAGGCTCCGTAAGTTTCAACGAAGCACTTGCAGTGCACTTATATTTTACTTTTCTGTCATCTACATGTGCGTCACTGAAATGAATATTTTGCTTATATAGAACATCTCAGGAACATTCACATCAATCATTAATCTCATTTCCCTTGCTATGGCTCCGTCTGAAAGAACTGCCGCTATTTATTATTTTATAACAGCCTTATTTGTACTTCTGACGTGTTTTGATACTTACTTCGCACTTCCTTTGATTGTAAGTTTTTGTACAGATCCTACTATAGTTACACAAATATTTATTTATGCCTTATTTATATACACGTATTTACACTTCATTACCTGATTCTAATTGAACTAGAAATTCTACCGTTACCATGAAATGTTAAGTGAAAGGGAACAGGAAATGAAACGACAACAAGGATCTCAACTTGGAGCAAGTCCCCGGGTTCCGTACTGGGCCGTTCTGAAAAAGTGTCTTCCCCAGTGCATAAATGTTTTCTTGGTGTTCTTCGTCACACTTGCAATCTTTCCGGCAGTGCATTCGGGTTTGTCATTTACTTTTTGTCTGTCAAAACAACTCTCTGACTAAATAATCATTTAGTAAATGTATATAATGAATTATTTAGACATCAAGATGGTTGATTCTGAATTTATAATTTCCCAAAAATACTTTACTGGAGTCACCTGTTTCCTGACTTTTAATCTCTTTGCTATGTTGGGAAATATGATACCATCTCTCGTACAATGGGTAATATATTTTGACTTTTTGTACAAAATAGTATCTATATACGATGCTGATAATGTTTATTTTAATTTTTTTAGCCTGGACCAAGATTTTTGTGGATAGCTGTAGTGTTACGGTTTTTGTTTATTCCCTTTTTCATTCTTTGCAACTACCAACCCATGGGATACGAGAAAGTTTTCCTCCCAAACTTTCCTCCCCTTAACGATTGGGTGTACTGGGCTGGAGGAGTGCTGATGGGACTTACTAGCGGCTATTTCAGTTCTCTTGCTATGATCTATTGCCCCAGGTTTGTTTTGTTTTAGTTTTGAACAAATTGTATTTTCCAATATATTATGTCTCACCGTATTGATTGTGTTTTATTATGCTTTAGAACTGTGGAAAGCGAGTATGCTCCGATTGCAGGAATGCTTGGTGCTGCTTTTCTTATAACTGGAATCTTTGCAGGAATAAACTTTTCGCTGCTCATCCCATTTTTTGTGTCCAACATTGCTGTTGGATAATTGAAAACTGTGTAATGTGTATCTGTTCAAAAATTTAGTTGTTTAATGTGAGAATACTGACATTCTAACTTAAAAGCAAATGTTCATTTGATAATAACTTGACAAATTCGTCTCATGACGATGTACTACTAGAATTTGTTCACTTATTTTTCGGAGACAATCTAACCTTCTTTTTAGATTACTTACATGGTAATTAGATCAAGTGAAATTAATTAAATCACTGATCGTGCAGTAAATAGCAGCTTAAGACTTTTATAAGTAATAGTGCAGGAGTAAAGTTTTTACATGTTCTTAGAACCATGTAGTTTACATTTTAAAAATTGTCCTTCAAAATTAACCAAAGAAAGGAGAAGATTCTACTCTTAACTGAATCTGAAATGACTATTGATTAAAATTAGATTTAGAACTCATTATTTTCATCACATTAGAGTGGTGTAGGAAATAGCTACTAGAATTAGTTAACAGTAGATATAGTAAATATATTATAGTCGGTTGTTCTATATTTGAGTGTATAAGTTTAACAGTACTGACATTTAAATATAAGTTCCTAGTTTGACTTAATCCTGTTCCGGTGTTTATATTTTGTTGTGTTCGTTTAATTTGAAACCGTAGCTGCTATTGTTTGTCGGGTACTTTTTATTTAAATAGGTACTATTTGTAACATGGCTAACAATATTTTATGGCCATAGCAGCTAATTAAGTAAGCTAAAATATCAAATAGTGTAGAAAAAATCGGTTTAAAATCTAACTACTGACAGCTCCTTTACCAAGTAGAGGACTGTTGCCATTTTTTCTGGTCCCGTCACCTAAGCCTTTGCTTTGAGTTGGTATGGTTAAAATTTTAAGTCTTATATTGTGGCAAATTTTCGTACATGCAAATATCTGTCCCGGTTTTTTATGCCTAAGGTCCACAGATAGAATGTTAGCCGTTTTTCTCAGCTTTGTTAACTTTTTGTGTGGAACTGCTTTAACTTTTATCAATTTTATTCTTAAAATGACTTTAATACGCCATAGTCAATGCATGTTTTGTAACGAACGTGGTGTAAATCCATGCAGACACAACGAGTGTAAAATTAAATAGTTTGTATTCAGAAATAAAATTAGTATATCTTCAACAATTTATGCATGTTCCGATAAAGAACAAAATAAAAGTCTGTTAATGCTTGTTACGTAACCAAATGTTAATTAAATGATATGAACAAAGTAGTTAAACCACTGTTTGCTAATTGCACATAGGATTAATATATTAATATAACTTTAATACTTTTATGCTAATAAGATACTCCTATACTTAACTCTTTTCTACCTAAAGATGTTATGTAGTTTGTAGTTTGTATTTGCAGTATGAGTGTGGAGACATAAAGACAATTACTTACTGTGTGGTTTGGCTTATTGTATCTGTTATTTTGATATGCAGATAGATTAATCATGTACTAATGTTAATATAGGGAATAAAAGTAGAGTTGTTTATATTTAGAACTATTAACTACAGACGGTCTTTTGGCCAAATTATAAATTTCATAGTAAATTTGTGCGTGAGATAATATGCATAAGACATTTTCTCATTTTCTGTACCAGAATAACTGCAAGTCTGTTTATATACGCAGAGTAGTATCTGAAAATAAACCACTACTTATAGTAATATACTAATAATTCTGACATCGAAACAATGTTACAGTCGACGATCACCAACAAACGGAAGAGACAAACTACTCTTTGTTCTGCAAATTTTTAATTATAGATTATTGTTATGGTACTTTAGGTTTGGTTCAAGTTGCAATACCAATTGTAAGTATTTATGTACTTAAACTTAAAAATTACAGACTAGGTACATGTGCCTTTGTATGTATTATTAAATAATCTAATGAAGAGAGCTTCTTGGAGTCTTCCTACCATCTTTACAGACAAAGCATTTGAAAAATCGAAGCTTCAATCAAAAAATTGCTTAGATTTCATATAGTTTTACTTGGTAGTTGGTACTGCTACAGAATACAGTAATGGTATTTGTATATTTATCTCGTTGTTGTAATATGTCTTATGTGCCTTTTGATGTTTAGATATGATATTGTCACAGGAAGCATGACAAGATGTATCCGTCTCGATGCGAAAAATTGCAAACAGTCCTAAAGTAAATGTGGTTACCAGTCTTACAGACAATTCTACTTCCCGGAACATATTTAAAAATGCATATACCTCAGACTAATGAAAAGTATCAGGGAGAACGCTTTTGAGTTTTATTTATTTAGGTTTATGCTGAAACAGACTGCTTTCCGTTGTGTCAAAAAAGGGTTAGAAGTAAAGTGTCTACCTTTTAAAAACCATAATTTAGATGTTATAAAAAACATGTCAGACAAACATTTAAAGATCTTAGTGTATATTTAACCTAGAAAATGAAAATCTCTTTCCAGGTTTTAAGAAAGATTCCTAAGCCGGGGGTGAGTTTTAGTAAACATATTTGTTCTTGTAATTGCTGTAATAACCATTTCATACGAAAATATTTCGTAAATTCAGTCAATAAATTCTTTTTGAGGGATGCCCAGAGATCTAGATGTAATAGGAAATCTTTTGGGGGAAAGTGACATAAATTGTGGGAATAGTTATGACACGTATGGAAATGACGTTGTTTTTGGTACTTATTCCTTGTGCTTGGGTTATGTGGTTGACTTTCTTCTGTAGTTATCCATAAGCTGCCTAAATTAGTCACTAGTAAAGAAATGGAGTTAGTACTATATTAGTTTATGTACACTACTATAAATCCTAATAGTCCAATTGCTATTATAATACACTTTATACTACTATAATACCCGGATACACTCTTGCATACATTTTACTAACTAATATTTAACCTTTTAGGACTACAAACGACTAAGTACAAACTTATTACATATAGATTTTGTTCGTCTTATGATTTTATCCGCAGTCCTAATTATAGTTTCACTCTCAAAGAATTTTAAATATAATTATTTATGACGGGTCAGAGAACATCATCTAATAGACTATTGCAGCAACCATGCTAATAAGTATAATGGAAACTGCGTCATTTTTGTATTGTCTCATTTCATTTGTCAAAGTTACCACATTTAATTTTCCTTTTATGTATGACAAAATAAGTAACCGAAGATTTGAGTGTTGGACATTTTTTGAACTACATTCATAGTTTTTCGACTTCTAAGTGTGAAACTAATCAGCCTACACCGATTTCACATGCATAATAATGCATCGGCAAAACTTATGAATAATTTAAAGCCTAGTATTGCACATGATCTCGAAATAAGATTTTCAGGACAACTTAGTAAAAAATCTGTTTCGTTACATGCAATTTTACTTGTTAGTAAACAAATCGAAGTTGACGAAAATGAAGTAGGTGCCTCACTGAAGTGGAACATTTACCTACCATTGCGTGACTTTTATAAATTTGAAGTGTCATTAAAGAGCTGATGCGTTTAATATCGACTACTAGCGAGTTCCTTAATGCTTAACTTGCTGTAAAATTAAACAACAATTAAATTCTATAGGCTATTTAGCAAAAAATGTGAGGTCTAAAAAGAAAAATGAAACCGTGAAGTTGTACAGCTATGAATTTTTAAACGTCCCTTCTAAAGAAAATTCTCTTCATTCTAGCAAATATTAAGAGTGTGAGTAGATGTAAAGTGTTCTACTTTAATAGCGCCTTGGGCATCGTTTACATTTAGTAGAATTTAAAGATGTTATTATACGTAAATTGAAAAAAGAATGTACATTTTGCTGTCTGTATTATTCCCCTCGAGTTTTATTACTCAGCTATGCGAAGTGTACTTATGCGTGAGCAAACAGAGGACACACACGTTGTATCATTTGCATGACTACAATCACTTCAGATCCAGGACTATCGAGAAATGATAAGAATAGTATGTGAGCACATGCTTTACCCAGACAGTTAAGTTTAGCAGGGCAAAGGCATTTGAATAGCAATGGATTTCTACTTA
Source organism: Tomocerus maximus (assembly GCA_019776445.1). NCBI lineage: Eukaryota > Metazoa > Arthropoda > Collembola > Entomobryomorpha > Tomoceridae > Tomocerus > Tomocerus maximus. The sequence continues at coordinate 19,701 of JABASH010000803.1, read as the reverse complement.
TAAAAAAGAAACATTATTGATGTCAATCTAGTAAAGTCATTTTATTCATGTGCACACGTATAATATAAAAGGAAGGGCTTTATGTTGCTGCAAGCAAGCACTTTCCTACCATTTAGAAGAACTGATATTGGATATTATTTATTTCTTTGATTTCCGATATTATAATCAGTGCACTACTATCTGTGTTACTACAATAATGGTTAATGGTGCCCATGATATATGGTGTAGGTGGGTTATTAAGTTATTATTCATATAGATAAAATTCTCTGAAGTTGTTTGACACTCCGTCTGTATTATAGCCCTTTAAGAGTAATTACTTTCCCAACATCTTTATCAGTCTCAATATTTTAGAATGGTTTGCCGAGATGAATTATCGAAACAGGTGGATATTTATACATAATCTTGACTCTGGTTGACTGCGTCTTAAATATTTACAGTATACATAACGTATTGGTCTTCCAGCAGAAAATATAGTAACAGGTAACAAAAGACAATATTTAGCGGTTAAAATGGAAAAGGCTGTAAATTATAAGTTAAGGTTATACAGCATTATATCTGTAGTATACCCAAATCGCAAAATCAAAGACTTGTATCTCCGGGGACTGACTTCCGAATAAGAACATTATTCACCATGTATTGTGAGAAAATATCATTTTTATGCTATACTAAGTATAAAAATGGTTAAAACTTTCTTGACACTGATTTCAGTCTTTATTAACCATAGGGCTTTATTATGTCATACTGTCTTACCTATGCCTCTGCCATGGAAATTAAAAAATTGAAGGTACCTTTTCCTTTATTAATACAGATAGGAATTACAGATGGGTACAATATCTTGGCAGTTATCTACCAAACCGAAATATACTCCTTGTCAATATTATTTTCGCTGTAGACTTGTAGTTATGTAGATAGAAGATTTATACCTAAGGCTTATCATTTAGTAGTTATAGTTGTAGTGCTTGGATACAAAAAATCTGTATTCGGGGCATTGTGCAACTAGGCAGAATCGATAATTACAGTTATGTGAAGACACTCTAGGAAAAATACCCAGGAATAATCTCTGATTGATGTACGCAAGCAACTACGTACTACTACCATTCAGTTATAAATAGATTTTGTATGCAAACGAGATATACTATAATATTTGTTTCTAAAGTAATCACACTGGATGAAATTTGATTGAAACAATAACAGTTTTAGAATAATCAGTCTCAGTTTTACAATGCAAATAGGAAATTATCGCCAAGCGATAAGAAATGGCTAAAGAAATGGTCAATAGAGGAGTCCATGATTAAAATGATAAAATGAGACTTTGATTTTGGTGATTATTTTGCAATTTCAGATAGAAGCAAGACAGAATTGTGTATATCTCCATATTTTTCCATGTGGAAGTGGTTTTAATGTCGGTTGTGTTGTGGAAGCTTATCCCTGTCTCATGGAAAGGAGAAGCAGACAGAATTTTCATAGACTCAATTCAAAACGTCTGTTCTCTCTTTATGCTTAACTGTGAAATAATAGAAAGGATCAAACAAGCGCATAGTAGATTAATTGTAAGTAGGCAGTTGAGTCTTTCTAGTCTGTCTGTTTCAGCTTTTCATTTTGTAGATACCCTCACTACACTCACACAACGAATGACAACCAACATGCACAACAGATAATAGAAATAAATAGAAGATTTGCAGATTGAGGGACAGAGGTCTAACAAGTACATGCTGCACCTACAACCTGAATCAATTGACACTAAGCTACGCTCAAGGGTTTACATACAACAATTTTACAAGATGCGCGGCGATAGGCTAAAAGTAATACATAGTATCACCATGTACGCCTATATAACAGATGCTAGGAAATTTTCGAAATTTTGAAAGTATTTTATTTGTAAACCCTGTCTGTGATTTGCATATCACATTTACTATATAACTAATTATAGCAACATGACAGAACAAGAAAGCCTATTGCAAGTGTGTATCTGTATTTTCTATCGTTAAAAAAATTTGACTCCTACAACTTTTGCAGCTTACAATGACTATGACTTGTCAAAAATTGTTGTACATTTACATGCAGGTATTAAGTCGTCACCGCTTTACTAATAATTTACTGTCTGTACTTCACTACCCTGTCTAGCTACTAAATGTGCATTTAATGCCGCCCATCATAATAATTAAATATAGTACATTTTCATACTTGCATGAAGTAATATACTAAAACAGGAATAATTTTATTGGTTCTCCAATAATCCTACTCTATATGTGCAAATTTTTTCCAAGTACTTTTAATACTATACTAACTTAAAGACTGTCTATTATGCTTACATGTTTAATAAGGATAAACTGAATACTACAATATGTTACCTAAATCTGTGGATTTATTGTCATATAATATGTGATCTTTCTCAGCTTCATTTCGTATGACTACAAGACTACAAAAATTTACATCACTACTTAGCTCATATGAAATTGAACTTTACTATGTACTTAGTTGTGGGTTTTGTAGTGGCAATAGGCAAAAGAGACACAACCCATCCTTAAAACTACTTGTGCTAAAACTATTTTATGTGGCCACATTTTCTGTATTCTACTTATTCAACTGCTTCAATTTGTTTACATAGAATCGTTTTGTAAAATATTTCTACATATTTATCTTGAATTTTAAGAACCTGCAGAACTTGATGCTATCTATCTTGTTAGTTAATTCTAGAGATATGTATGTCTAACAGTGCTTCTAGTTACATACCAAATCCTAGTATATAGTTGCAGACAAAAGTATTGACTGTTCGACAATATTTAAATACTTGCATAGCAGCAAGGTAGCAAAATCACATTTACCAAATAGATACCAAAAATAATATTGCTTTGACATGTTTGCTATATTACTCCGTAATAATTTCTTAGGCAGGCATTTAGAGCCTCGACTTTCAGTGGCTGTCATGCAGACAGATATTGTTAATATCATATTCAATAAACCAAATTATGTACTGAATTAGTAGTTTCACAGTGTGTTCTAGAAATTGTAGGGACTTGAAACTCACACTCTCCTATGCTACTAACTGTTGTTAACCTAGTGTACTTTACTTATTTAGTCGTAGAGCTATGCTTACTGACATTGTTATATTATAGTTGTTTTTTGAATAAATGAATTTTATCCCTAAAGTACTGTGTGGTTAAGGTAAGTAGAAAACTTTGTGTACTTAAAGTTTCTAAATGAGTGGCGTGTTTCGCAGAAGAATTGCTACTGCTGTTAGTAAACAATTATATTAATTCCTTGATCAAGTGCAACATGACTTACCATGGAACATTTTGTAAGGAAGGACGTAACTAATAATGAATTGACTAGTTTATGCTAAGTAACTTATACCTATGTGTAATAAGTACCTTATTGGTAACAATAATCTTTGATAATAAGTATTTACTAGGTACTGCAAACATTACTGCAGCGAGGAAAAAATTATACCTAGCTTTATCAAAAAATTAATTATAAATTGTTCCCTATGTATTCTGTACTTAAAAAATGAATAAGAGCATTAATTATAGTAAATTTGACAAATGTACAGTCACAGTACTCCTCCTGATTGTTTGTGTTACTTTGGCTAATAAATTGAGATGTATTGTAAAATCGTGGATTGATCCTAGTAATTTGGCTAGCCTTCACTTCTTTCACGTCTGTCACACAAAAATCACTCAAACTGTTGTAAATACTGTAATAATATTAGTTACATGGAATAGCTTATGATACTTATGAATAGCGGCTTGTCTGATATAACAATTTATACAAAGTAAAATAAAACAGATTTATACAAAGTTTAGCAAAAACATTTTTCGAAATTTAATAACCAAAAAAGGTTTAAATAGTTGAAAAAGATTGTAACTAGTTTATCCAGACGAGAGATTGTAGGGTCACCCTTTCCATTGATAAGCACTGGAGCAGCAGGAGCAGTCACAAAGGTCCATTCTCCTGCGGCACTAGTACTTAGAAACGAAATAGGGATTTTTGTCCTTGTTCTGGATGGAGTTGTCCAGGAAAGATGTTCCATTGTGAATAGAATAAGAAACTGCAGAGTGAGAAACACAAGAGTGAGATGGTTAACAGATGAGGACAAGTGAGACTGTCAGATTTGAACTTTCTGATGGGATAGAAGAGTGTAGCCCAGAGAAATATGTTTCTGTGTCTGATCTGCAATCTAAGTATGTAATCGGAGGATAAAAGAACAACGACAGAGACGTTGTGTCTGTTGCTGAGTCACAAGTTTGATTTCAACTGATAATGAGTGTGGAAAGATCAAAGTGCTGAATGCAAAAGAGACTGTCCAACTGCATGCTGGACAACAGAGAGGAGTTGACAGTTCGGGAGTTGAGCACTGACTGAGTGACCGAGGAGTGATGTCTCGGAGGAATATTTGAAGTAATGGACCAAGACAGGATGTGACCCTTAATGTTCTAGAATGGTGCATGATGATGATTAATAAATGCGTCCAGTCCAGTCAGATGAGTCTGAGTTTGCATTGCATATGAGACTAGTCTCACAAGTGCAAGCCTAGCATGGGGTAGGCACTCCACTGTCTTGTCCTTAAATCCCTGTTTCCTTTTTTCATTCACATCAGACTCCGCTCAATTGAACTCTATGAGATGATTAAGAGGCATGCCTGCCTCTCATCCACCAAAGCCCAGCCAGAAGAATAAAATATTATTATAACACACGCCTATATTGGTATACCAAGTCCAAGTACTATGTCATCCGATATTTCTGATATCCATTTACAACTTGTAGCTACTGCTAGCCACCTATTTTTATTTACATACATAATATCAGACTAGATTAGTATATCTTTTGTACAGTAGCTCCTAATGCTACTTAAATAAACTTTTCTTGTGCATGAGTTGTCATTGCCCCACTATGACCATCGTCACGATCTTTGATTGAGTGTGAACGGGCATTCAGGCCTGCAAGTTACAGGCCAAGCACCCACTTGTACATAGTTAGTCTGGAAATGTAACAGTATCTCCGACAATCACTGATCAGTAGCTGCTGCCTTATTTCTACCCTGTCCATCATATCCTTCTCCCACCCCCTTAATTGAATGTAATATGTAATTTATTTATTCAGCCTTTGCTGCAGTTATTTTTCGCTTTTTAAACTCTCTCTCTCTACATGCTATCCGTACATGAACATCGTGGCAGCCAAGATATTATTGTGTTTACATCAAACATATAGATACTGCTTTGAAGCATGAATAACAAATGTAGAACCAACTACAGAAACACGTCTATACAATAATAATATATTAGTCCTAACATTTCTCTCCCTTTCTGCTCCAAGAGTTAGTTCTGGCCAAAACTCTAGTCCAGATACACACGCAGATAATATTAACAGCAATAATATAAATCCACTCATCACTACATACATATTTAGATGTATACACTTTACATCCTCGACTATACCCAACTGAATTTACAAGCCATTTACAATTAAACCCTAACTCTTCTGCTTTTGCCTGTTGCTTAAATATCTGCTTTTCTACGGAGGCATTTGGAGATTACTGAGCTATTAGCTACTACTCTCTAAATATCCATCATCTCTTTTATTTGTCGGATTTAGATTACTGCATGTACTGCCATCAATATTATCTGGAGGTGTACTCTCTTTATTATTAGCCTTCTGCTCGACCTATTATTTTAATTGCCATTGCCATTCTGCCATTCATTTTAATGTACCACATCGACTCTGCATCATCAAACTAAAACTATCCTACAATTATACTCACTATATCAATCATCTTTTCCTTCATATAAGTAATAATAATAATATCAATCAAAACTGTTTTATAGTTATCAGGTGAAAGTGACGCTTAAAGACGTAAATATTAGTACAATACGATCTTTCCATTAAAATTTACGTACTTTAGAATGAGAGACTTGAGAAGGAGAACTACCAGGAAATAATGGCGTCGGGTTAATTAACTTTTTTCAAATTGTAGATATTTCTTTGATTAAAATCTAATTTTCAACTTTATTTTTTGTCTGTCTGTTTGTTGACAAATTGGAAACGGTTCATTAGTAATATACTAGTATTCTCCTGGTTTAATACCAATGAATGGAACACGGGCGTATTTAGAAATGAATTTCTGGTGGACTCCTGTAAAAGATTATATTGAATTCTAATGTGACCGAGACGGGGAAGTGTTATGAAAAAAGACATAATTTTTCTTGGATTCCAGTACTTCGGCATCCCCTGTATAAAAAAATGAGTCAGTGGTGTGAGACATCCACTCTTCACCACTTGCAGCAATCCATCAGTATTTGTACAACTTTATAATTGAACTGAAATTCGCTTTCTTTAAATCTGCAACCGTTCTATAATCTATTACAAACCTTCATTTTTTTCAACTGTAAATCGTTTAAAATTATTAGCCGCTAAAAATCGTTTAGATGCTATTGATTCCGATTTCCAAAAAGCGAAAATAATTAGGATTGCTAATTTTGGAATATTGTTAAAGCTTTTTAGCTTTTAATTTCTTGTTATCAACAATGAATGTAGTCCACATACTGTTAGCATCTATGGTTGATAAATTATTAGCTAAACGATGAAAACACATAAGTGGCTTACAAATACCAAGTAGCTACTTAACCAAAAATATGTATTGATGTATATCTTTTGTATATCTCTATATTAGTAATATCTTTTGAGTGCGTATGAATTAAATGTCTATAGCTAGTAGTATTAGGTCTTTCCTGGTATTATTATAAATTGCATGGAAATCCATAAAGAAGCATAAAGGAAGTTTAAATTAAATGCCCGGATAGATGCATTTTCTTTATGTAGGAGTCTACTTAATATGTGCATGTAGAGTATGAGTGTTTTAAGCGTCGTGATAATGAGTAATGACACATCTGCAATTAATTTATGCTGCAACCGGATCGTTATTGTTGTCCATTTGTATTTCGTTTAGATGAGTTAATAGAGGAAATGAAGGGCTCGTTTCACTCATTCTTATTCCTCAGTTGCAATCGACTAATAAAAGTGGTCGTTCGTCAGACAGAATACTATGAGGGTCTCTCTCCCCGGCCACATCCATCCACATCCTTCTCTTCATGTCTCTTCATTATTCGAAAAACTTGAGTAGAGGCAGTTGCATCTGCATCATGCAACTTCTGTCTCTGTCCCCTACTCTACTAGGTACACATAATTCCGCAGAATAAGTAACCAATACTACATGAACACACTAATGCAGATAAGTCTCACAATATACAACAATAATAAACTCCAGTTGAAAAAAAGATAAAAGCGACTTTTACATAATTTGCTGCAAATACGTAGGAACAAACTTTCCAAGTAATTTTTAACTAATATTTATACCGTTTGAGAAGATAGTATATATTTAAATTTATTAACATTATCAATCAATAGACACTAAACAGAGCCAGGCCAAAATACCTATTATGAATTGTGTTGTGGCATTTTTGCCTAAATATTAGGTGTGTACTAATATGAATGCTGGAAGTTTGATAAGCTAATCGCGGTAGGAAAACATGAGAAAACCGTTTAAGAAAAAAACAAATTAAGATACGAGTTTGTTTAACATTCAGTCTTCAACTGCTTCCCATTAATAAGCGAGGTAAATGTTTCATTTTATAGAATAAATTTGACGTTAATGATTTTGAAACTTTACCACAGATACGATTACATTATACTCACAGATAATAGGCAGATAATAATAAAAATATTTCAATACAAAATATTCATGGAAATGTGCACACATATCTGAATTAACATGCACTTGCAGTATAAAACGAATTGAAAATAAGCTTCGCCTATTATTATTACAGATTTAATTATTTGGTGTAAAGTGCAGATAATGAATTACATTTGTTTAAAATCCAACTGGATGCTGAAGTTACTTATCTGACGTCTTATAGAGCCGGGCCACGACGATTTGTACGTACCATTTGGAGTTTCAAATATATTTTTTAAAGATTATTCTAATTTCTTAAAGCAAGAACAAATGAGCAAAAGTTTGAGCCAATTCTTTGTCACCGTTTTTCCTGGGCTGATTTATTAAAAAAATAAAGATTTATTCGCCAACTAAGCTGAAGTCGTATGTTATTTGTCCGCATTGAATTTTGAAATTGTTTATCAATTGAATCTGTAAGTTATTGGGGAGTTTAAATATGCGTAGTAACTTTGTAGCCTGACTTTTCATAAATCATTACCACAAAAGTTAACCAACATTACGTTTATCTCACTGATTTTTGTGGTAGCTAGCTATATGTATGCATAAGTAATGTGCAGTCTATAAGAATATTATGTTTATGTGTGCTTTACACGATTAATGTAGTATATGATTTATATAATTTCACAGCAAGGCTACCAGTCACTAAAATTTTGTGCTAAAAAAGAATTATCTGAGAGGCTTAGTTTCCATTTTAGAAAAATTCTTTCTAGGCTCGATGGGTTAATAGTAATAGTTCAATACTTCGGAGATTGTATCTTGGATAACAAGACACAGTTACTCATATTGGAATTCTAACTCAAATATATACGAATATATATTACTATATGCATGTATTTAATTAGGTTCCACATTATAATTCTGAATTGTTAGATGCATTAGCCAAGTAGGTACTACATATCATCTCATGTGTTGATTCTTAATTCTTTTGTAGGATATGATATTGTCGAACTTGCTATTGTTCCCTTAAGGTGGGTGGCTTGGAACATTCTAATGTGCACGTTGCCAATGCAATTCATGTTTGTGCATTTTAGTGTATGATTATAAGAATGCTTTTGAAGTTGCTGATCTGGTTTCCTGGTCTAGTCTCATCATTCAGATTCAATTCTCACATGGAGCACTAGTTGATCATGATATGGAATACCATGCAGCATAGATCAAGATCAGATAGTAAAAATGTTCATAAAATACCCTGTGGAATTAGGTGAGGAGAGTCAATAGCACTTACGTAATAAATGAGGGATGGATCAAAGTTTAAATGATTTATGACAATCATTCATGTAAACACTCAAATTTATTTACATCACGTTCCAAGACAAAAGTGTAGACTTTATTGACACAAAAGTAATTTTACAGGATCATCAGTGGTTAATTGTGACATGTTGCTAGACTATGGTTTCAAGAAATGGCGTTAATTGTCAGAAAAGTCCAAAATATTGATGTGCCTGTAGTGAGATGAGGACGGAGCTCGAGGAGGTTAAGCAGTAGAGCGCGGGTGGTAATTCTCATTTTGCTTTCACCTGCGGCGCTACTACTTAGCCACCATGAGTCCGAATTATCATGCAGGCAAAGCTTTCCCCATCCTCTGCTTCTTCCAATTAATCGCTTCTTTATTATCCCCAAATGTGCATCGCACACCTGCAAAAAATTAATATGTCAAAAATTATAACTGCACTAAATCCGTTATGGTACACACAAATGTATTTGCTAGCTGTAGACTCTTGTCTAAATCTTTATGTCAATAACCAGGCTAAAATAATTTACCAAACTGTCTTTTCTGACTACAATCTAGTAGTGAATTTCATACGGGAACAGAGACACTCTAGACGTCACTGTAATTACTAGAATGTTACTATTACTTGATACACCAGACTTTTAAAATAATTGCTACATGGCTATTTACTATGTGGATGTTTATCATATAAAATCTTTTATATAAAATTGCATTATTCTATCGCTAATTTCAGCCTACGTGATCTTTCAGAGCGTCCCGAATGCTATGCATGCGTATGCGTAATTGATCGTGATAAAGAAATATGATGTAACAGCTTAATGCAACAAGTATTTACGTGTAATTTCAATCCTGGTGAATTTTCAGAGTAGTAGAATGATTCCCTTTCCTGAAGGGCTCGAGTTCAATGTGCTACCATTGAGCATTGGCATACTATTGGGATGACTAAGATTCTATGACATTGATAATAAGTATAAGAATGATTTGGAGTATACTACACTCAATTACACAGCTACCTACGTAAACCAGACAAAATTATTCATCAATAATTTTAATCTTTGTGCAAGGAGGTTCTTAAGTAAAAATACATTTGAAGAAATGTTTAACCGTTGATCATTCTATCAAAATGCCAATCATTTGGTTTACAAAGACAGCTGCACCTTTGCGTATAACATTTATTAGGAGTCTATGACTACTGCTCCACAGCGTTCGCTTGAGTGAGATTATTTAATGTCCATTTAGGTCACGGACAAAGTTTCTAAATCCATTCTAAATCAGCAAAGAATATGCGACGGAGCAACTGGCATATCAAAATCAGAGAGGAGCTTAAGTATTTTGTCAATCAAATCATTTCTTGCTCTCAGGAATATTTCCTCCGTTTAAATTGTGGATAATGATGGCTCCACTATGAATACTTAGCAGATATATCTACAATATTGCTTGCACTTCCTCACCTTATGCATCCTTACAATCGAAGATCTATCATCTCTTTAAAAATAATAATGATTGAAATATCATTAAGTGCAGTGTGTCTACTACTAGATTAATAGGGACGTAAAAAGCTGAGGACTTACCAAATGAATGAGAATTGAGTAACAACACGGATGTCCTACAAGAACAGATGCCACAACTTACCTGATTTTTATTGAGGATTGAAAGAAAAATGCGTCACACTGACTAACTGGTGTGTAAAATGGTGGAGAAATAAAATTTGGAAATATAGATCGTAGTAAGGACTTGAGGAAAGAACAATGAAAAGTGTTTGGTAATCACTAGAAATGTCTGTGATGGTGTTGCCAATGAAATCCGAACACGACTGATTGAATGGACGGTTGAGATGAATTATGAAAACTGAGAAATATAATTTACCTCGCCTGGCAATGAAGAGAGGTGCACAAAAGAGCAACTGAGTAAACTAAATGACAACATCAATTAGGTGGATTCCAACCAATTGGAAGTATGCAATTATTTCTGTCAAACCTGAACAGGAGGTTGCTACACATTATGAGTTTTGGATCCCATAATATTAATGGCACCGGGTACCCAAACCCCTTAGCCATACTCGTCTGCTTTAAATATTCTCCTATCTATTTTATCCCATGACAAATAATGCTAAGTTATGCATAAATGGTGTTTTTAGTCTCAAGTTTTATACTTTTATTAAGTAGCATGTAAATATATGTACTCTTAAGTATCTAAGTACAACTACACTCACATTATTTCTACTTAATCAGTAGCAGATAGAAAATGCGTACCGAGTAACTAATGCCAGATATGAAATATACCTAGACAACTGTGCATGCTAAAGTAGTACTTTAGCATGCACAGTTGTCTTAAAGTCACTTTAAAAGTACCTACCTACCTATAATAATATTCTAATACCATAAGCATTGTACATTGCATCCACCTTAATACTTAATGTCTACATTTTACGACCAGTCGTCTCTGGATATTTTCGTTGTAGCATTTGCTAATCGGTACTAATGGATCTTAGCGAACAGATTGTCTTAGTGTTGCTCAACCTAATATAGATAACGTTTACTATTCGTTGAAATCCGAATTCTTTTACTTCAATATTTATAGCATCTGAATTATTTTACAAAACGAATAAACCCTTCTCAGTTAGATATTAATAGACTCCTAAGGCAAATGTTCTGCAGTTTAAAAGAAATTTGACTAAGAAATCTTGTAAGTTTTGACATTGTGCATTTATCGGGGTTATTGATGTCTCTTTTTGAATCGTCAAATTATGCTGGCAAGATGTAAGAAGCTTGCAAGTCTACATCCATCAATGATCTATTTTCCTTAGGAGGAGTCTTAGGATTTCAACTAGGCATAGCTAATCGTGGCATTAGTAAATCAATAGAACCCAAAACTCAAGACAACTCTGTATTTAATGATGAAATGGACGTGTCTACTTATGTGACTGTTGTAACCTTCTGGTAGATTTATATTATTAATGTATGTACAGTAGTAGGACAATCTATAGTCATTAAGATGAGAATAATATGAGACCCATAATGGCTTCACTAATAATGCTATAATACCTTAACCCTAAATATATTTCCATGTCGCTGACTTAGTCTAACATGTCTGTCTTTACAAAATGTCTGAGAAAGGACCTGGCTAAAGTTAAACTGAGCTGCAGAATCGTAATCAGCCACAACAATGTAATTGTACGCATACATTCTCTTCTGTACATAGAAATAATATATTATTAGTGCTAGGCTTCGCGTATTTAGAATAGTATATGTAATCTATGTAAATTTCTTGTGGACTGCTCAGTAATATTAAACTCAACTTAGCATCTAGCTATGAATAGTACGACTCTATATAATTTTATATATTATTAATGTAGTCTTTGCCGTATGAATATATGTAACATAATTCTACTGATAACTTAAATTCACGTTCCGATGCGTGGTTAATGGCAGATCTATCTGTAATTGAGACAGGGATGTTAAAATGTCTTTAAACATTGTCATAGTCTTATCATTATTCTTTCTACTTGGTTTCTGCAGTCAAATTTACATGGATTCGTATTTCTTGTATGATATGCAGTGACTGCATAATATCTGTGGACATTGTATGCATAGGTATGGCAGTGGTAGTATCGTGACAGTTTGGAGTACTATTTCCGAGTCATCACTATCACACACGCACAACCGTCAATAAGCCTTTATCTTAATAGAGATCAAATGACCACTTGGGAAAAGGACACATTAGTAGTAGGAAAGGTCATCAATTTTCACTTCTCATTTATTCTGCATCCTTAACTAGCACTATCAACCCAGCAAAAGGGACTGTCTCGACCAACTCAACGACTATGTCTTATCCTCACTCACATATGTACAATCCTCAACGTCAGTAACGTCACCATAATAAAAGTTAACTGCACAACTCGTTAATTGCTATTTATCTTATGCAATTCTAACTATCTGGGACCTGACAAAGAGCAGTAATAAAATAAATGTTGTAAAATGCACACTAGATTTATTTACTATTTAGTAAGACAATAATTAACATACTGCACCCTGCCTTATCGGTAAGTACATACAAAAATAATATTGTCAAAGAGCAATCTCAATGATTCATCAATTGATAATTCCTTTCTTGCAGGTTATCTATGTGAATTGGATTAATACCTTTGTTCGTCTCAAGCTATACACCCTAAAGTCAAATAACCACTATTTGACAATATATTTCAAATAAAACCTAGCACTCCAGTACAATATCTAATATGATAGTGAATTATGCATAAATATGAGAAAACAAAATAAAAGTTTTCGACGCACAAGTTATTTAAGTCCGCAGGTACCACAGATAAAAGAAAAGCCACCCAAGCTAAGATATGTACAGTAGCAATTATTCAAGTGCTTTATAACAGTGAACTAACTACTCAATCATAATAATAGCAAATTAGCAAGTGTAAGGCTCACTCATAATCAATTCATCTCAAATGGTGGATATAATGGTAAGAACGATGATAAATGAATTTTTTGACTTGACTAACGTGACTCACCCTGAATAGACATAAATGCAAACTTGAAAATGTTGCAAACCACCGAGGAATGCATGTTCGATGAGGACCTAGCATATTTGTAATATGATACATGTGACCAGTAATTATAAACATGTATGAAAGATTTCTAAGGATTTGTGACTCAAAATCATTTCTCGGAATTTCTAGCGTAAGGATATGCAAAAGATGTTAAACGTAGATACGTTTGATTCAGTTTAATGCCGACTTTATTGCAACCACATACTTAATTCCTTTAGTACCTCCTCCTTACCAATCGCTACTGCAACAGACCATGCTAATTATCCAACATTATTATACAGAGCGTATTTTTCATCAGACATTAGTTTTCTGGTTACATGTTATTAATACACAAAAAGACAATGCGTGTAGCTAGCACTACTTACATTACAAGTACAGATATCTACGTGTCTACATACAATACGGTTGTACAAGCAAAGCATTATATAATTATTAACTGAGGTGTAGTGTAACAGTGTAAGTGTATATAACAATAGCATACAGCACACGTCAGCTCGATTGTTATTTTGGCTGGGGACGAGAGTCTCCTATTCGAGTTAGGTACTAATAAATGAACGCATAAGGGCATTAAATTAATAGAGAGACGTGTAAGTAGTTGCAGGCAGGTGTTTTATAACAATAAAGAAACAAAATGGTTTTAAAACGGCATCTACTACTATGATTGGGGTGCAGTGAGAAGATATATAAAAAGTGTTGTCTATAAATGTAAACACATGCCATTAGACATTTACATACCTAACCGTTATATGCCATGATGGCTTCTTTTAACATCACTAACAGGAAAATATGAGTCTCTAAACGTATTTCCTGATCATTTAATAACTTGATGTCGGAGCACAGAAATTTTAATTCAGGTTGGCAAAAATGTCGTCGTTAAATGTATATCAGAAGAGAGATTCTTGAGGAGCTAAGCTCTTGTGTCCTGCTGGAAGCTGTCGGCCTTGTTTATCTTTATTGGCAATTTGAGAGTCACTTGATGTTGCAAGTTGCAACTGGAGATTGTTTTCCGGATGTTGGGCCGAGGATGGAGGAGCCAGATGGAGGCAGTACAGATATTACGATCTGTGAACGATCTCACGAGCACAGTTAAATTAATGCCCATTAGAACGGTCACAAACCACAGGATATCTGCATGAAATCAATTAGGCGGGCCAACACGTCAATTCTTCTTCTGAGTCTGGAACACATTTAGATAAACTGTCATTTTGCCCTTTGCTCATGCTTTCTACTCTCTAGTGTGCACGACGCCATTTTACAGGATTCTACTACTCTACGCTCACTCTAGACTACTAAATAATATTCAAACAATCCTCCTATTATATTCCAGGCTAGCAAACTCTGATAAATATGGTGCATGATGAAATTATAATGCAAATATTATTTGATACGAGTGAGTTGAGAATCCCCGAATGGGCATTCTCATTTCCCACACTCATGTCAGTCAAATAAGTCAAAGCCAAACAAAATCAGGGTAAATCACCGATAGAATAGAAATTCAAATCAAGAGGGTGCAAGAGTCACTGTCATAAGTATGCGGCACTGCTCTACAGTTAACAATAGTTACTACAAACAAAAGGCAAACAAGTGACAAGTTTCTTACCATTTGGTTGGAGTGATGAAATAGTTGCAAACAGACCGGGGAGAAAACCTGAAAATTGCTGATGTCATTACCGGCAACTTATGCAAGTTCAATATTTACAAACGATATCTGATGAAATATTTGTTCACCTATTCCGTTTATAAATAATTGGACTTGCAAATAATGGAGTCAGCAACTTCCCTGTTTCCTTCCCATGCCTGCTGCAAAGTATGTCTTGAAAAAGTATCCAGAAATCCAAACTTGTAAACTGGACGTGTGGAGGATGGTGCTGGAGATGAAGACTGGAAATAGAAACCAGAGTCCCTCGCTGGCTCCATGGGTGAGACATGCTGTGGAATAACCGAAGATGATGCAGATTAAACAGATAAATGAGAGGAATGAGTGCGAAAGAAGGGAAACTGCATGAGAATGGGGATTCAAATAATATGTTTTCCATCCAGATCTAACTAAGGAAGTAGACACGTCAACAGGTGGAAAAAGTGAGTCAGGATGGAATGGCGGACGCCGTTGGAGTTGCAAATTGCACGACTATACAAGTAGAAGGTAGGACGTGGTGAAAGACACGCGTGTATAATAATCCAGAGACACGTAAGACAACTATTGGATGGGAATGGCTTTGGGAAGTGGCCAATGAAAGAATGCGGTGTCAAGTTGAGGAAATGTGCACACTTGATATCATAGTAATTAATTACATAGTCGGCAGTTGTGTAACTATATGAATGCACATAGCAATTTACTCAAAGGTAAGAATACAACGAGCGAGGAGCAAAGGAAATGCAACAAAATGCTATGTCTAGTACTAAAGAGTGTCTATTTAGCTACCACGTCAATCATTAAAGTTGCAATAATTCAGAATAAGTCAAACGACATCTCTGTGTGTATGGAAAGGAGTGCTAAATAGATAGAGAGTGGTAGGAGGACAATAAGAGACAGACAAAGTAAATAATTTGAGAATGAGAAAATGGGATTTTGAGTGTCTGTATGCTTCTGCAGTCTGGAGTTAGTGAGTTTGGTGAGGAATGTGAGAGAAAGTATAGAAATAGGGTTAGTTAGTTAATCATGGCGTGCGTGGAGGAGTATTTAGTTGAACGTACCTTGGGAATTTAGATAATCGAGTGTAAAGATGAGTTATTTAAGGCGAGTTGTTGGTTTTGGTGGAGTTGGATGATTATTTGAGAGATGCTGAGAAATTGGAAGAAGCCACAGAGAGGACGAGGACGGATGTCTGTGCTGGCTGGTTTGATGAAACAATTTGAGAAGAGCGAGGATGGAAACCGCAATGAAGCAGAAATAAAAATGTTCCAGCCGTGCTCTTCTTTTCGGTCCATATGGCACAGGTGTTTCCTTGATTGAATATTCATCATTCATACATTCATACAGAACAGACAAGACAGACACTCGATATAATATTATTTGTTTCCTCCGTATGCAGGGACCGCACTTAGCGCTAACTTACTTAATACTTACCATAGTACTTTTACTACTTGTACTCAATACATTTTGGTTATTGTTAACTCCTAACAATATATTATACATAGCCATGCACATCTCACTTCATTCCATCTAAAATCTAACGTATGCGATAATAATTAGAATGTTATGTAATGTATTTATGGACCTAATACTATTCTAATACTATTCTACTAAAGATTACGTGTATCTGTATGTTTCTTTTTTAACTCGTGTAATTGTAGTAAGTAGCTGTGCGATGTGGTGGTGGTGGGTGAGTGTGCTGCATATGCATCGAATAATATAATACTTCCATGTAGTAATGCGATAATGTATCAATGCAATAATCTGTTATAATATGAGACTGCTCCATTCAACTCCAACAGACGGCAACGCAACGCCAAAATCATTCTACTGGTTTGCATAGTACTATTACATAATTATCTACCATGTTACAAAATGCTCCATAATATAATTGTTATGTGCTATGTCTGTTCCTTGCTTTCGACATCACCAGCCAGACTAACCAACCATTTGTACCTACCTACATACATACTACCTAGAATGTCAGTCCGACCGAAGTAATGTAATAGCAATGGGAAATAGGATCTTTTCTGATGCATTACCTAGCTTCAATTCAAGCTCAACCCCTAAAACATATCTATAAACTTATATTCTTCTATCACACTCTTACAAAATATTTTCATACAAATGGATTAAATTTCCCTACGGTGTACAGCAACCTACAACTGCTATTTCTAGTTATGTGCGCAAAGCTAGAAACATTACCTACAAACAAGTAAAACATAATAATATTTCAGACCAAAATTACACAGGTTTAAATTTTATGTGTGACTCCAGTCCCATGTGTATGCTAAGCTGTCTACTATTTATTTAGTTTATACCCGTAATAGTATGAACAGAAAGAGACCAATTCTGTGTTGAGAATGGGACTTGTGTTACAATAATCATCCTTTCAAATGCTGAATTGACTGCTGATTTGGATTGGATCCATTGGTATTTGCAGCCGTAACTAACAGTACAAACAACCATAAGATATTAATTTCCACCTTCCACGTTTTACAACTTCCAAAGCAGACTCGAGTCAATCGAGTCTCATCCGAACGAGGTAGTAAATACATTCATTCATGCCAACGTTACCACTGCTCCAATCAATTTTCTATGCCTCCTGCACCATCATACCCACTCATCCTCTTTAGAAAACATATTGTAACTAAATGAATTAATAATCGGAATAAATGCATACATATCAACCAAAGAAATCTGTTATTTCATGTTAAGAATATTGCTTGTTACTTAAATACTAATTTAAGCTGTCATACCTCACTGAAAGTCCTCCAAAGGGCCAAATAGGGAAATTTTCTAAAAAATGAGTTTTAATCCTTTTTTACCTTTAAACTTTTCAAACCCACATTCCCCAATTTCTGATCTCAGTATACTCACCCTGCTTTAACTTTCCACATAAAAATGTCTTCCGAGAAGTAAACCCGCTGCTGCTCCATCCAACGATGTTTTGGCGTCAATTCTCGTGACTAGTATCATACAAATCACACATTTATTTTTAGCATTGTGTTATGGTATACAATCATTTATTACAAGTCACGGATATTATTCTTATCCACAATACTGGATACTTTATAAGAAATGGACGGGTGGTAATTAAATTGGCACAGAAATATAGAAAAGTCTGGGAATCCCAGCCAGAAATTTCCAAAGTATTTTATATGAAACGATAACAGCACATTTTTTAGCAATATTATAGTGGTAATGGGCAACAGCAAAAATGAAGATAAGACTACGGAAAAGAAATAATTCGCGATAATTTCTTCAAATATTATCTGCAGTATTAAATGAAGTTAGTCCTGTACATTTGGATGAGCTCATGCCAAAATTTGATGTTTTATATTTCATTACCTACTACTCTTTGTCGTGGCAGGGAAAACTCGACTGACTAAGGCTAGGCGGGTAAGGCTAACCAGGAAACATGTTTATTATGAACGTGGATAAAATGGGCACATGGAAAACGCTGAATCTGTTTGTGGATTCCAAAATTCCGAATTTCTACGTTATCTAGCACATAATTTTTTATCTTGCCAACTACCAACTTTCAGACATTTACTAAAACGATATACCTATAAATTGAAATACATTACACAGATTATAGATGTAAACATCCCATTCATTTTGCCAATATTCCCAATGCACCTTCCCATACGGATGTTTTGATGAACTGGAAAAGATAATTTAATTTTCTTGAATGGTAATGATGAATTGATTTAATTTTTTGGATGTTGGTGATGGACGATGGACTGAATGGGGTTTGTGATACCATTCAGTAGAAGTCGGTGGATGGGATGGGATGCTTGCATACAGCTTCCAGGAATTGAGAAAATGTTTTTTTCCAGAGCAACAAACTCCGCCTACTTCATGATTTCCAGGTTTAGCTCCTCTTTCTAAGATAATAGAACTAAAGTTGTCGGTTTTTAGTTTTTCAATCCCCCTCTCAGTCAAGGAGAAAGACCTATTTGCCCATTTTCAGACTTAGCTTTTGTTTTGACCCTAGCAACAAAGAAAGTTTGAACGAATTATCTGTACCCGTTCGAAAGTTATCGTGGATAGTAACAGACAGCACGGGCATTTCTATAAGTACAGCTTCGCTATCTTATCCAGCCGTATATTATAGTATAGTAATATAAACGGCTCAAATTTATCAGTATGTGCTTTATATTTATAATCAATAATACAAAGAGATATACCATAAATACATTTAAAATTCGATGTGAACAAGAATACTAATCTTTAGGACTATAAGAATTACCTTGGCCTTGGATTACACTGAAAGTCATTTTAATTTGACAAAAGGAAAGATGTATACTTCAGTTTTTCATAATGTGAACTATTTTGCAAATGACAAATTCGAATAAAACCTTTTCAGAATTACATTCAACCTTCTTGGAACGTTGAGCTCAAGGCAAATGTACCTCAACTCCTGCCAGCAAACCAGCTCCCACTCATGCGTCAACTCCTCCCACCGCACCAGCTCCCGCTCATGCGTCAACTCCTCCCACCGCACCAGCTCCCGCTCATGCGTCAACTCCTCCCACCGCACCAGCTCC
>JABASH010000802.1:0-33229 GCA_019776445.1 Tomocerus maximus | reverse complement strand
AGTTAGAAAATCATTTTTGTGAGACATTATATCAAATTTTTGTAGCAACGAATGTTATCGTTCTTGAATTTCCATTCATGAACATAGAATTTGGAGAATGGAAAATATTCTACAGCATACTATTTCCTTGGTATTAGGTACATTACATTGCGGCACATAATCACGTCGGATTTCATTATCTTTCACCACATCGGATCAAAAAGCCAAAGCAAACAAAAAGTTAAATGAAGTGAGCAAAGTAGAGGAGCATTGGCCTGTTGTGTTTGGCTGTATCTCTCCAGGATGATGGCCCAAACCCAATCTGTTGACTTGCTTGCTTCACTTATTCTGTTTGTTCCTTTCGGTTGACTTGGTTCGGTTCGACTGTCCGATTAATTTAATAACCGCATTGGCCCGACTCTACCCTCCTCCGCATCCCCTATTCATCAATAAACACTTACTCACTTCATAATTACCTCTAATGCTACTTCCACGAACCCGAGGCTTTAATTTCTTCCTCGGCATTCTCTCACTACAATGAGTCTTGCAATAACTGTAGTGTTAGATTTTATTATGTAACATTTATTTGTGTTTCCTCTTCTTCTAATTAGGTGCATACGCAGTAGGTTAAAAGACTAATTGCTCATCCGAGTGATTCCCAGTTTAAATCTAGAAACGTTTGTTTATGTAATAAATGTAGCATTAGCACTTTACACTTTTATTTATGTAGTAAGTATGAATAGATGGTTAAGTGGTTAAAAGGTGCAAGGGAAAGATACTTTATATGTATGTAAGCATTTGTATTTACAAGCTTCCCACTGAGCTGAGCAAAATATTTAGAATATTTTTGCCATGCCTCTATAACTAATGAAAAACATTTCTTTGATTAGGTACCAGATACCTTTTTACGCGAAGAGCGATTATCTTTGTTATATAATGGAAAGTCAAACGTATATGATAACAAGTATTTTATAACAGATCTCCCTGATCAGTTGTGAGGATTGCTGTGCATATTTGCATAAATGCACTGGGTACAGATATAGAGTAGGTATAGTTGAGTGTATTTGGTAGATGTCTGGCAAATAGTATGTAGATGAGTTCTTTGAAGATGAAATCCGTAATGAAGTACATGGAGAGAGGTTTTCAATTAAAGATGTACATCCATATATTTTATTGCATTTTAAAGAACAAGACGTAGGTACGGAAAGCAATTCGTTATCATATCACTGTTCATTATCCAGTTTGTATTTGGCTACCTGAGCTGAGTTTACTTATTGGTTTGTTGGGAGAATTACGTGTCTGCCACTATGTAGGTAATAAGTAGGTATTATGATATTATAAGAGTTGGGATTTGATAGAATGGTCACAGAATGGTGGAGACATGCTGTATGTAGGGATGATTACACAATAGTCAAGCAGTACATCCTTCTGAATTAAAGTTTCTATTATAATTCTCGAGTGGGTAAGGGAAAACAATCCTGGTTTGGTGTACTTATACCTAACTCACTCGCATTTCTCCCAGTTCCACTTGTCCTGTCAGAGTTCAATTTTATGGCTTTGTGTCTGGTTTTTTGTGCGCGTGGTGAGTGGTGGTGGACTACCTACGTTGAACTTGAAGATCGCCGATGGACTGAGAGCAGGAATGCTCACATCCATGAATTTAATTGGATGAAATTACTCAATGAACAAGGGAGTTGTGTTGTGTTATGTTTATGTTGTTTTATACAGACTCTACCTACTTACTACTGCATACTTTTATCTAATCTCTATACACTCCAATGCATATTGCTTCATTTTGTGCTAGTTAGCTTTACAGCAAT
Source organism: Tomocerus maximus (assembly GCA_019776445.1). NCBI lineage: Eukaryota > Metazoa > Arthropoda > Collembola > Entomobryomorpha > Tomoceridae > Tomocerus > Tomocerus maximus. The sequence continues at coordinate 31,430 of JABASH010000802.1, read as the reverse complement.
ATCCAACTAATACCTGGACACTATACGCATCAACACATTTATTTAGCATTTATAAGCAGGCACCTAAGTTTGAACATCAGTTAGGTGGCTACATGCAATTTCAAACAGCATTAGGTATATAGGAATCAAAATAAGGCTTGGCCTAGGCTCGTTTCTCAGTTTATTTACTGAAAGAAAAAAGTGGACTTGGCTGGTAGCAGATGAGAATGGAATGAAGCTCAATAAAACAAAGCCAAATAAAATTGTAATCTATCGACAATGTTTATTAGGAGGGAGTTTGATTAAATGTGGGCTTCGTATCAAAGACAACTTGCATTTGCATTCCTTTTCTTGGCATACACTCTTATATTTCCGGAAATTTGTTACCACTCTCAAGAAATTGATTTCTTCATGAATATCATCCAGTTAAAGACCTCTCTCCCTATCCCATCAATAATCAATAACAAAAGCATTCAAATTACTCTTCTTCTTTATCTCATCTTACCAATTCACTGTCAATCAGTCAATCATCCCTCAAAGTAAAATCTCCTGTGGCACATCTCCCTTTGCCAATTGCAATTAAAATAATATAGTCCTCACCTCTTGCAATTTCTCAGTGAAGCGCATCCTTAAAAAACCATTTTTGTCGCAAAAAATTTAATTGTTAGGAAATAAGACTTTATCAATTGCCCGCTCTCTAATAAAATTATTCCCAGCTGTGAAGCACACACATTAGGTAGGCATTTACTTTAGAAAAAATTTCACTTTGTCAACTGCTACCGAAGGTTTCCTGTCTTTTTTCTCTTTATACGCTTTACTCCTGTTTCAGTCTCATTAAGGATTGGCAAACTCTTGAATGAAGTCCTCAGAAGTGAATGAACAATTATTTGCATATAAAAATGTGGAATTAATTGCTATGCAATTTGCGAATGAATTCATTGACATTGAGAAAATACAGTCAGATCGGAGTTTACATAGGTACCTACATAGTTAAGTTGAGACTCTTAGGTATCGACAGTAGGTAGCTACAGCTCGTAAGTAGTTGTGAAAGAACGGGAGCAGAAAGTGTCATTCCTTGTCACTTGAGAGTGTTACGCAGAGTCTACGCAGAATATTTATAAGCAAATGTGTGAGGAAAGCTGCCGAAGAAGCTGGTTGTTGTTGCCTTGCCCTTCCTGCCTGTTTGTTGTCCAGTTTGTAGACAGAAGAAATAACGACAGATGTATTGCTCTGCAATTCTCTTTCAATCAACTCTCTAAGCGTCAATGTTGAATGGAATTAAATCAGCGAGTTGAAAGAACATTCGATGGAAAACAACCAAACAAGAGACAAAAAGTATGATGTACATGGTTAAGGTATAGGGAGGTGGATAGTAGTGTAGAAAGGGTTGAGTCGGTTGTTGTGGCTCGACTCTGACTTGTGGTGTGACTTGGGTTGACTTGAATGAGCTTCAGTTCCATGTCAGCTGCAATCAAGTCAACTCAAGTGATGTGAGCTCAATTATTCACGTAATAAATACAAGTGTCTATGTGGTGCATCCTCCTATACTCCAACCACTGCTCTATGTTTATTTCGATTATATTCCATACGATAACTGTATCCTTTTTACCATTCTTCCTCACTCGATTTACATCCGAGAATTAATGGCTCGTGACAGAGTATTAGCTGAATATACAAATACCTCAATTTTGATGTAGGCTTTGTCATAGAAAAATAATTTTTTAAAGGCTTCTTTACACTAGGTTCTGGACTAAATTACAGACAATTAATACATGAAAACCATGCAACTAAATGGCAATACTTTACTTGGCAATGCTAGCAATGGCAATTTGCAAAATTTACCTTTTTCATACTTATTTCTGCGGTATGTAGCTTTACATAGGTTGAATTGAAGGATTCTGCTTCAAAATCTAAATTCATTGACATGAATAGTCCGTAGTACCCTCTTTGCGATGTTTGCATATCCGTATAACCTGTCCAATCTACAAATGAATAATAATGTTGTGCAAGATGTTTTGATTTTAAAACTCTGAAATATGCTTTCTCAGCTAGTATTTATACACCAAGCCATACTTGGGAAATAGAGGGAATAAATCTTGGGTTGTACCAAAACAAAAAGTGTGTATTATTTCTAGTTTTAATGTTCATTGTCAAACGAGATGGCAATATATGCCATATAAGGACGTTACAGTCAATCTTGTGTCATTCCTTAATATTTGTGATAAGGTAATTTTCCTTTCTTTAAATAAGAAGAAAACAAAGGTTTCTAAAACGAGAAAGAATGAGTCAAATGGTGGCATCGAATAGTAGATGTAGATAAACAGCTTTAAGTTTACGAATCTAAACACCATGCATCTAATTCCTATGGGTCTGTGCTAAATAGCAGACTAACACCATGGACAAGTAATTCGTGTACTCTTTGTAAACATGTGGTTATGAAGAGTGTAATGTTGGTATTACTTACTGTTGACGCAAGTCTTCTAAGGAAAGGGGTATCAAGTTCTGCGTGTTCTCTACTAAAGTTGAATGCTTTATAGAAGGTATCAAGTCGCCTCTTGTCAAGCTATTCTAAAGGTAAGTATAGTCACATAAGATCACATCAGCCGAGAAGAAAAATAACTTCCAGAACTAGACACTCAAGACAAGAGTGAATTTTAATTAAGCAATGATGACGGCTCTTTCTGTCAATTAGGTGGAATATTAATTTGTGCAGGTGAATAATTAGAACGAATGAAAAAGAATACTTCTTGTTTATGCATCTTTGTAAAAGCAGACATTTATCCTGCATTAGCATTTTTTTGAAAAATTAGGAAAATGTTCCAGATGAAGGTCTGCATTTCGTATGAAATAAAAACAATGTCATCTTTATCCCCAGAACACAATTCTACATGACGTTGGAATTCATTATTTAAAGTATTATTAATTTATGCTAATAAATATCTGCGTAGCTTTTTGAGAATTTTTTTATATCTTTAATGCATTGTTTAGATATTATCGTTGTCTTTTCATTGGCACATGTCATGTCAGATTACATGTTAATGATATTGTGAGCACAAGAATAGCCATCTTCACGATAGATTAAAGTCAACTTGTCTCTTATGCATGTGTACTGTTCTAAGAGACAATGCTTGCTCATTAGACTTATACTCTGGCCACGTGTATAGCTGTCTGTGTATGCTACTTATCTGTCTGTTGAATGTTTTCTTTGGTATAAAAATCCATTAGTCATTGTTTCTTTTAACAATTGGTTTATTCCTGTACATTAAGGCACGTCAGCCCTCCTACTTTTTAATCCACTAGTGGAACTTGGTATGAACTCGATCAATTTACATTGAGTTAAGTACAAAATGACTTAATTTATATTTCATAATTTCCAACATAACTCCAAAACGGGTACACTGAAAAATTTCTGGTTTTTGCCTAAAAATCCACCCCATGTTCAGTTCAGACACAAATTGTCGACTTTCCCCCAATTAATTTTATTTGCCCTTCCATCCATGTCTAAAGATAGCCCGCCAAAAATATTTATTTTTATTTCAAACCTGTAGTGTGACCTTTAGAGGTCAAAATTGTAAAATTTTAGGGACTTGTGTCCGAGCAGGATAGTATATCATCATTTTAAGGCCCCATGCATCCAGATTGACCCAAAATTAGGTGAGTTATCCACGAAATGATGGTATAGAAAAACACATGTAAAAGCAGCCAGGGCTGACGTACCTTAAGCACCCATTTTATGATAAAGCAGTGAATACGTTGCGTGTGGTACCTACCTATGGAATGATGTATGACAGGAAATATTCTTGATGATTCCAAATGATAATAAATAGGAAGGTAATAATAGGGATTGTCGAGTAAAGATTTTTTGTGAGTGCTGAGAATCTTCTTGAAAATTTAAGGATATCTATGAGAACACAATTTGTATATATTTTACATATTACACTTATTTGAGACGTATTCTCTGGGTGAATTTACATTTAAAGTAGAAGTGATATGAGCAGGTAGTTGATGATGCTTAGGTAAATTAATGCTTTATTGGCTAAGCTATTGCAAAGGTGAATCTAAAATCTCTACACTGAAACCGCAGTATAAATATAAAAGAAAGATATTTTAATATGACAGTCTGTAAAAGGCATGTGGTCATATATCAACTTATGAAGATCGTAAACGAACTCATGGCTATGTAAGTAAACGTTATTAAAGCAAAATGGTATGATAATCGGTTACTAGAAATGCTTCGCTCACAAGACTTTCTGCATTGTTATTTTGTGTAAATAGCTTGTGTACCGTACGAGTATAAATATTAATTGTGTCTGAAGAAACACATTACCCTATTTGTAGTCTGCATTACAATATTCACAAACAGGACGATTAAGCAAAATGGTTTTGGCCGTTATAAATCAATTTTCATTCATTATTTATATAATTTTGTTTTCCACGTTCCCTTCAGTTCTTACGGTTCAATTAAAATTATTTGAATTGATGAGTCTAGAGATAAACATCTATCTATTATTTTTTTACATCATACTGGACTGTGCAAAGTTGTACCTGCAGAAGATATGGGCTAAAAGTTATTAATCTTATTGCTTTCAGTCCTTATAATGTACAGGCGTTATTAGGAACAGGCCTAGGCATCTAAAATAGGCATCTTGTTGCAACCAATGCCATACATTAATTTTACATCCCTTTGTCTAAGCTACCTAGATTTAGTTCATATTAGCGGCGGCGCCACTGTATAGGAAAGATTTAGTTCAGGAATCCACCGTCCATTTTTAAGAAAACTCTCTCCAACTTTAAGTCTTGCAACTTGCTTTAGAAGTGTGGAAATTTATTGCAAGTTCCAATGACATATCACATGATTTAAACAAATACGACAAAAAGACCGTAATGACTTCTAAATTTGATATAGTGCCATTACTTTGTAATGTCTCTACAGCAGCGCCGCCACTAAACTTGGCTTGACAAGTTTTTTGAGGTAACAACAGGCATTGAGTGCAGCAAGTACCATATAAGATTGGGCTATGATACTAAACGAAAGGATTTTATGGTGTATTTATGTGAGTTTCGAATCATTGCAGTAATTGAAGTACATATACAAGGGTGACTAGCGACTGCATATTAAATTCACACTAGTAGTATTGTTGATTCAAGAAGGCACTGTAATAATGTTATAAGTATGATATGATGTGGCAATAATCACAATGGCATTATTACTACTTAACTGCTCACGGTATGATATGACGTAACTATTACGACGTAGTTGTGTAAGTGTACTAGGATCCTAGTGATGCGGCAGAATGCTCAAGTTGTATTAGAATCTGTCGGAGATGGATTGTTTGCAGAGATATTAAGTTTGAGTTGGGCTTAGCATTTGCATAGCAGTTCCATCTGAAGATAGGGTAATATTAGTGGCTGTCCCTATAGCAGACTGAGTGTAATGTATTGATAAAAGCAAGTTAACAATAATATGCCCAACAATAAGTGATATTAGGATGAAGAGATGACATGAGGATGGGATTGGATGATGATAAATAAAAACGTTATGGAGGGCCCAAAGGAAAATGGCATATGATGAGGAGTTTATATAAAGTTTTTTCGGGGCCAGCGGGGGGCTAGACTGATTGGGCAATAATAGGACCCCTGGGGAGCCATGGGGGGCCTCCATTTCACATCATTTAGCTATTCCTAATGAAATTTATCGTTTGATGGCCTAGCCTAGGCCACCAAAGTGGATTTTTATGCATCATCACATTCTAAATATTGATATTTACTGTAACGATCATATCGTATTGTCTGTTGCTCTCTTTGCTTTTACTTTTCCGTCGCTTTCCTCCATTGTGCGCAGTTTAAGAACGGAGTTAGTCGCTTGCTGCTAGGCTCAGTTGAGTCGTCTTGCTTGATCTGTCACAGTCACGGGCTCTCTTCCTTCAATCTCACATTATTTACTTGCCGACCAATCTCCTCATCATAACTGCAATTCTAAACCTTTCAGCAAACCAGGCAAAACGAGATATTTCATCAGACGCCACACCAAAAACACACTAATCCATACTCTTGCCATCCTCCCTACTTCTAATCCTCATTTTCTCCACTTGCTAACATCTATAAGTGAAACACAAACGCCTATCCAATAAATATAACTATAAACGATCATGAATGACCATGGTGGTCATTTGTTTTAGTTTTCCTATCACTGAATGCTTTTTAAGTGTATACTCTCCATATTCACTAAATTATACTCAGCAAAATAAATAATTTCAAATACTCATACAATTCTGATGGAAAATGATGCTAATTACCATTTAATTAGCTTGCATATATTACATTACAGACTCATTTGGCATACCACTTACTTCATTATTATTGAAAACTTATAACAGTTAAATATGTATCGGTAGTTATTGTCCTTTTACTACGAAAAAATTTTCTCCACCTATTACTTACAAAATAATTCTAATGTCTACTCGGAAGCAAATGGACAAGTAAACATTCCCCATTATCCCCATTAGTATGAATTTGCTTGCAAAATTAGGGCGATGGAATGTTTTTTAGTCTCACTTATTTCCTTGCAGGCAAGACATTGTTACATTTTATTTTTCTGTAAGCTTCTAATTCTCTACGGATAAATATGTGAGAAAGTGACAAAATGCTGGTAATTTAAATTTAAATTGATACCTCGGTTTTAACTTTTTGTTAATTTGAACTTTAAGTACTGTGAATAAAAAAATAAAATTAATTCTTTAATTATATAAATGTAGTTGCGTGAATGATGGCGGAAAACCATCGTCCGGTCAGAATATTGTGTCCAGTTAAATGTATGTAATACAATTCCTTGAATATTATATGATGAATGCTAAGTGGCTTAATATGAATATTATTATGATGATGGCATCTGACAATTTAACTACCGTTTTTCATGTAGGTATATAGTTTGAGCCAGAGAATAATAATGAACAAATTGTCTGATTCTGTGTTTCTTTATACTTAGAAAATAAAGTATGTATTGTGAATTTAGGAGACGATTATGATTAGATGTGAGAGGTGACGTGTTGATAATAATAGTAAAGTAAGTAATAAAGCTCATGGATGAAGGCTAAATGGGACAATTTGACTGGGAGACAGATAAGAAGTAACTTATAGACTAAGTGTTGTCGACACATCGTAGGATCCAGAGAAAGAACAGTGAAATATATGTAATTGTAACATTTTGACATCAATTTATTTATTATGTTGTCCAGATAATTATTTAATTTACGAAAATTGGAATTTTAGAATAAATATGAAATTTTAATGAAAAATATGTTAGTGCAAAATCAAATAATATTATTAGTTATGTAAATTCTATTGGTATGTATAATAAATATGAAAACTTGTAGTAATTCGGTTTGGACAAAAAAATAGTCTGTACTTATTCCATCCGGGAGCTGACTCCTAAAGTTCAGTTATGCTCTGGATCCTGAGTAGCCTTTTGAAATTGACTGGAGATGTCTGTCCTTAATGTACAATCCGAATTTGAAAGATAATTGTGTATTACTACTATTTCTATTACTACGAAAATAAAGAGAACCATTTCAGTTGTAGCTGTCACGTGGTGGTCACCTACGTGTCATGTGATTTAGAGAATCATTCTTAATTCAAGAGGACTGACAGCTGAGGTAACCTTTGACCTTAGAGCTCAATGGTGAAAGACTCCGGCCATTCTTCGAGAGTTAGGACACTGACAACTCTAAGTAATCGGTTGCATATAATCTAAATAGTATTGCCTTTAAGGCTGGTCCTTCGAGAAAAGAAACGAAGCAGTATTAAGCCTATTGCTAGATAGCGTTCTACATTCAGTCAGAAAGACAGAGCTGGCCGTAACATTGAGCATGAGAGTAGTAATTTTAATTATATTTGTTGGCGCAAGTTTTTTAAAGATTTTTGCGTGACATCCCAGTTCCGTCACGCTCTGTTTCAACTCAAGTTTTTTAATTACCGGTACATTAAGAGTGGCGTCGTGAATTTTGAAATGAGTGGAGATGGGGGGCTGAACTCGAGTTTCGGAGTCAAATACTATCGAAGAGTGCATGGTGTATAAATATTCCATAAAATAAAGTCAAGAGCTAAAGAGAAAATGCAGGGGAGATGCTAGTACATTACGCAAAGAGGCTATAGAGAGATGATGGAATTCAATGGCAGGCAAAGTAGAGTATAAAAGAAAGATGTGACAAAAAACGAAGAAATGAATTGAAAGAGCTATTAAAAGGGAGTCCTGCATGCATGGCAATAATAATGATGTAACGTAACATATAATGAAAATATGTACTGTGCATTAAATAATTAACGGGAAGAAAACAATGTGAGAAATGGGATGCAGGGAGAAGTAATTGTTTGAGACGAGTCCCGTCTCGTCGACTCAAACTCAACTTCCCTTTATTGGGAGAGTAATGTTTTAGAATAAATATTATTGTACTGTTTGTGGATAGCCATGTATACAAATGTCTCTGCATAAATATCTGCTTTGTGGCATAGCTTTGAATGCTTTCTTATTAACTCCTCCGGGTATTTCACTTGAGAGTGCTTTACCCCTACCATTGCATTTCGTAGTAGTGCAAAAGTCTTGTTTACTTAATATATGACATAATACCACAACACAAAGGTATATTAAGGTGCGTCTCAGGATGCTGCTAATATGTGTTTCCTCAAACACTAAACTAATTTTGTACCAATATTAAAGTATGGAACTTCAAAATTTAAGATTAATTATTCAAGAGGGTCTAAAGAGTCAGAATTGTTACAATTCGAGCTCTACAAATTATTTTTGGCGTTGGAAAAACTTGACCCAACTGAACCTCCTACCCTGATAGTCTAATAAAAACGAAAGTAATAGTAGGCTGTTTTGTAATTTATTGGCGAAATGATAGAAAAATAAAATTTGAACTTAATTGTACTGAAATGAATGTAAATTAGTCGAGTGCATGGCTGATTCCGATAGATGCCTCTAGCCAGTATTAACGCGCCTTAAGTATTTAGGGAGATGCGAAAGAGCAATAAATAAATGTGTGGTAGTTGCTATAATATTCTACATAATGTTTGAGTGGAGAAAGAAGAACAAAGTATTTGAGAGGGAATGAAATTGAAGGATGCTGGTTCGAGGAAGAAAAGAGAGTGAAGTGAGCAAGTTGAGTAACAATAAAAGAGACAGGCAGGCAGGACAGAAATATAAAAACGAGGGGGACGAACCGGTGAATTTTTGGCTGCCGCTCTCTGACTGGTTCTTCTTCTTGCTCCTTTGGCTTTTCTCCTGGCTGACTTGATATTAGCGAGTCCTCGGCTCTGTCGTCCGTTTTGTATTATTATGAGCTCATCACGCTATAAGTTTTTGTCACTTTGTGTCACGCCATTTTCCCTTTTGCCTTCTCCCGTCGCCCTGCTGATAAGAATTTGCTTAAAAACCCGTTTCGGGCTCATTTCCTCTTTCACACCCGGGGAAAAAGTCCAATTTCCGACTTGTCACTACGTTGATATCCAATTTATAGGCCTACTCACATCCCTTCCTACCAAACACTTTACAAGCACTTTGTGGAAACGCTCATCATCGGAAATCGTTTAGGACCTCTTCCCAAATCATGATACACCAGTCTTAAAAAACTCTCACACGGCAACGTGACTTTACTCCTAGTGAGCTGACCTCCTATCCAGTCCCCTCTTAGGCCTATAATACACACCCTACTACTATATCCCTTCAGCCTCAACATTCATTGCCCTCAACTACTCATCATTGACTCCTTAAAGATATAAACCTAATATCTTAATACCATTTCCAGCAATGCAATGCGCAATCATACCTTTGCCCCTCTATGTAACTTACATACCCTTATATCCTCTTTCTCACCGTAAAAGTTTTACACTCGCCCAAAATAAAAACCTGCAAAAATTCTAGCTTACTAAATTAATAGACTTATTACTACCAGATTTCCAGGTTTCGCAAAAATTGGAAAGAATCCTTAGGCAATTAATACTACAAACCAGTATAGAATCCTTCGAGTACTATAAATAAAGTCCCTAGGTATAACTAGAGATATACGGTGAAGCATTACATAACAGCGTATGTCAACTTATAAAACATTTGGCAAACTATAATATCCAGATAGTAGGTAATGCTGTGTAGTACGGACACTGACTATCTTTAGGGTCGGAGATGCACTTGGATGGGGATCTCTAATACAATGCTGTATATTGGGTATATAGTTCAGATAATAGACAGACAAGGCTGTAGCAACTGTCTTCTGCTACTTATCCATATCAGCGACCAAGATTTCTCTCTCGGGGTCTTTCAAACAAACGACTCTCAATCTGTCCTTTTCCCATAAAATCCTCTTATTGCATCCATTTAAGCAGACGAACATTGTTCTCCTTTTCACTTTTTCGCTGCAGTCAGAGCCAGACCCAGACAGACTTGTATCTCCTCGACTCTGGTCTATAGAGACTTGACTCTGCACTTCTGTCAAGCCAAGGGCACAAATGCAGAAGTTCAACATACTACTTACTTACTATTACTACTACCTCTGGCACTAATAGACAGATTTGTTTGGGGCTACCTATAGAATGGAAAGTTATAATGTGTGTTAACAGCAATAGCTCGTGTCAAATATATTATGAGTCTAGCTCCAGTCTAGTCAAACCTCCAATTCTCCCTTCTCCAAATATCATATCCATTCTAAAATTCTTCAATCAATGGTAAAACGTTTATGTGCTTGCAATTTCGCCACTAAATTTCTTTATGCCTCGTAAAATGCATAATAAAATAACTTTCTGCTTTACAATTACTTTACAAATAGGCGAACTACCCTGCCTTCTCCTCGCAACCTCCACACATGCAATCAGAATATCTCTCAAAATTATCTCGGAATAAATTCCAGTAAGTTTCACCAAAATAGAGTAAAAAATCAATTTATAAATCCCAAAAGTAGGGATAAGAAAGCGGACATCTTGGCAATGACATGCATATAGGGCTGGTTGGTACCCTTCTGTGTGTTTTGATCTTCTGAAGTCTGCACTAGTGCGGAAAACAATCGAGACAAAGGTCTTTGTTTCCCACGCAGCCAATTTGTGGCCTTAGCCTTACTTCATTTCATAATTTTCAATTAACAAAACAAAGGTGTGAATAATGCATTTCAAGGGCATGCCATTTTACGATGTGTGTAGCTAAGAAAATAAAAATCACAGCCTCTTAATCAGCAAACTCTGTCATGTCACTGCATGCATTGCATTCCATGTACGTAATTGCATATTAGCTGGGCCAGATAACTCGGCTGCCTATTAAATACGTACAAAGTAATCGAGCTAATGATCATTTTTTACTGTTTTAATTACGAGGACTACCTAACTAGCAGCTTGCTACTTTATTATTTGTCTGCTGCTGCGTTGTGTACTTGCAGGGTATGTAGAAATAAACTAAACTGGCAAGTACATAGGTAGCAATAGAATTCTCATTGATATACACAGTTGCTCTTGCTTGTTACATTTACATTTATTATATTTTGTTGCTACTTGGGAGCAATATCCATTATTTATAATTACATTATCATTTGAATAATATTTTGCGGTAATGCGAATTTAAATCGCATGTACCTTTTAAATAATAAACTCTCTCTATTATTATTATTTTTTATGTACAGAGAATGTGGTGAATGCTGAACAATGCCTACTAGTATAAATCTTCCAATTTTGTGAGTCTAATAATTATGTATTTTGGTGGCGTGCTATATACATCTACCCTATATAGAAAAGTCACAAAGGCCTTGAGTTTTATGTTCGCAATGTAATTTAGCTTTTGTTATGACTGTCATTATATTATTATAATGTAGCAGAACGAAATGTAATAAAATATCGTAAATTAAAGCTGCTCTGTAGGCACGTAAGGATGTGCAGTAGTATGGATAATAGCATGTTTCTGGATTACTTCCCGAGAATTTTTACACGCAAAAACAACCGTCACCTCCACCTCCAGTCTACTCAAATTATATCCTATTCTTAATTTTATTGCTCTCTGAATTTCCAAAAATTTTCCAAACTACACCTACCTGGTATTGAGTGCCGAAAATACTGCAAAAAAGTTGCTTGTATAATTATTTACATATTTTCTGCTGTTAGCACTGCAATTATTAGTACTACAGTACAAGTTAATGGTATTTTTTGAACCACTTCAAACGTTGCGCTGTGAGAAGCGTATTATTTATTTTAATTTAAAACAATAATTGTCATTCAGCTAAGCCATTACTCCCTATAATGGTACTTACAATTAATTTTAAATAAAGTAGGTATTTGTCTGCATGTTCGTGGTAATAGTAATAAGTATAATATTATGTAAGCAGGTATATAACTCCAGTCGTTACAAGCTATAATAACCACCCAGTATAAAATATTATAACTAGTGCTGGCAATTGCCGCGTTTCATGTACATATATAAATAAAGGCTGACATAATTGAGCAGCTCCTGTATGTGCTTGGAATAAATGGCATTTTTTGAGGAATGGAAGCAAAGCAAGTGTGTCGTTGAGGACTAAACGACAATAGGTAAATATATAAAAATGGAGTAACAAGTTATTTTTATTTTTATTCTTATGATCTGCTTTGATTAGAGGTTGACATGCTGTAGAAGAGATTTTGATCGGATTAGAGAGCGAAGATCAATGTCAGCAAATAAGCGTATCAAAGTTCACAGCAGGGAGTGACAAGACAAGACAAGATGCCAGGGCTGTCAAAGTCGCCTCGATCTAATCTAATCTTATTTATCTAATCACACGGGAATCACTCCAACAGAAGACAAGTGCAAAAACGTAATTGAGTGTGAATTGCTCAGGTTCAGAGGAGTGCATCGCATTTTGATAAAGACAACAAGAATCCAACCAACAACTCTCATTCTCCGTAGAAATAATAATCAGCAAAAATGTTCGCAAACAACTGACATATTATCTGCAGCTAACTCAACTTACACAAACAGAGAGACACTATATACAGAACGCAGATTACCATAGCTGTATGATTATGTATTTATTTATTGCTACTTATCTTTAGTTAGCCGAGTAAATGCATAAATAAATACGGCTGTTAAATAGCACTATCCTATATAGGTACCTACACAGTCTATAATGGGCAATGCTGTACAAGTATTTCTAGAAACTTTCAACTGAAAGATATGTGATTGCATATTATTATATGTAGACTTGACCCGAGAACATGTTGTGTGCTGAACTTAATATCTTTTTCCTGCCTTTTTCCATAAAAAATTGCACTAACATGTGCATACCTTAATATCCTTGTCTAATAACAAAAAATAAACATTCATGCATACTTCCAATTAGCTTGGCATGCAAAATAGACTTCTTTATACAAATATCAAGCACGATAGTATTTTCTCAAATTGTTGATGGCATTCATAATACTAAGCTGTTGATTGCATATCTAGAAGTAGATAAATAGCTTCTGTTGAGATAATATAATCACCTACTCAGTTTTTGTGTATCGTGTAATCGTAATTTTATTTGTGACCAGGTAAGTTTGGATTATGTATGCATTAATATTCTGTAATGGTATAATATTATTATTATAGTGAAGGCTATTAAGGAGAAATGAGAAAATAACAGAGTGAGAGCAAAGTAAATTTTCTTCGTTGAGACTGGGATTTTGTTTGTGATTGTGAGCGAGCAAGTTTCGCCGGACTATAAAAGACAGATAATATGATGATATTGACTTGAACTGTTTTACATTAAGTGAGTATTGAAAACAACTGTGACTCCTGACTCTGACTAGTATCTAATAAATACGTATTAGTTGTTAGAATCAGTTCAAGGGGAGAAGTTGTTGCTTTTCTTTGCACTTGAGTTCAGGCAGAGTCAAATAAGTAGACCTAAGTAAATAGGAGACAAGTGAGTACCAATACGAACCACCTAGGAAAAGAAGAGTTAGTTGGATGTAGGAAAGAGCAGAAATGAGATAATATACTTTTACATTACGTCTATGTATGTAGTTGTTAGATTACTACAGTACAAGACATAGAAAACTAACATAAAGAAAAAGAAACTGAACTAGACGATAAAAGGGGTAATGCAGGTAGCCAAGTAAGTTTAGTAATATCAGTATCTCTGAACAGGGCCAATTAGATCGACATCATTTTGCAATTAAGAATGGAATCTCTATGCTCATCGGCATCACCTACGGCTCTTTGGCTTTTCTTTCTCATCAAATGCATTAGTGTATCTCCTTGTGCGTCGATTGCTACTGTACATTACATTCAATCCCTAAACGTGCATATCACATACATACCTATTTGACTTACAATTAGGTGCACTACTACTTCATTGCAATCCACTACACACATATATTTCTATCTGCATATAATATATCCTTCTATCTGTGCAATATATTCATCTATAGGTATAGTAATATATCTGCATATAATATATCTGCATATTATATATCTGCATATAATATATCTGCATATTATATATCTGCATATAATATATCCATCTATCTATGCAATATATTCATCTATAGGTATAGTAGGCATCAGCCTCTTAAGTTTAACTACCTACCTATTGTGTCTTGGGTGTACGAAGAAACGAATGCTATTTATTAGGATGCGACCTCCATTCAAGAGGAGTTTCATTCAATTTTACTACTCCGGCATTGTTTTCGATCATTTATTATTGTTATGTAAATAAAAACATTTTAATTTAATTAAGGCACATAAACTCAGTTTGTGTTACAAAGGTAGTTTGGACAAATTCTTTTCGACTTTCGTGAAGATACCTCGTTAGACAGAGCTACAAAGCCTTTAAATATGCAATCAGATATCGTTTATTGGCATAGTAAAGAAAAGTTAAATCTGAGTCATACCTCACATTACTTTTTAATGTGTCTGTTTAAGATGTATGTATGCAGGCTAGTTCTAAGGAAATACATTAATTAGCTAGGTACTTATCACATAGCAGGTGCTCTACTGTGTATAAACTAATGCAGACTAAATCTGCTAATCGCATCTCATCGACGGAAAAAATACGAACAATACAATAAAATACAATGCAATCTTGAATGGGTGATAAGGAAATTAGTGACGAATTTTATTCCCAAGTTGTAGCATAAGCAGATAATTGCTTTCCCATGGAATTGCTCACATTTCTGAGCTTTGTCTTCCATTAACGAATGATGACGTGAGATTTGATGAGAAGCAGCAAATGCCGATTCAATTGAATCTCTGCTATAGATTATACAACTTTGAATAAATATGCACAAAGTAGAATGCATCAGGTCAGATGAGGTTATAAAAGTTAAAGGAACTTCATGGATTTATAGTTCATTAATGTTTTATGTTGACATGAGCTCAAGAGATAGAAAAGCGTATTTCAAATTGTTCAACGTGCCACCAACAAAGCATTGTGTAAACAATTCCCCTCCTATTATCTCTGCCAACTTCACTTGACATAAATCATATTTTATTGAATACTGCCCATCGATTCGTGACTAATCAATGTTGGCAGATGCTGAGAGGGCCAACAGGAACTATCCACTAGAGTTATTTCGGGACTCAAATTAAATACATTCTATTCTCTCTACCATTTACATCTTCACATTAGTTACAAACAAAGCCAATTTAGATTCATCCAATTCTCTTCTGTCTGCACGTAATAATTGCCCTACAATCTCAACCCGCACAGGCAGATGGACAACATCCCTGTCTATATACTGCACAAGTAAATACCTTATCAACTCAGGACTAATCATTTTACTCAGCCAAATGATAAATAGATTCCTTTTTAAACTCGAGTCTCTGCATTAATACAATTATTTATAAGTATGTACATGTCGTGCTTTGTAGTCTATATTCTGTCATAGCATTTTGCAAGTCTCTATTTCGAGTTTTATATAAACTTATATTTAAAAAATGTTTTATTTTTCCTTTTTGGTTGTAGACAGGAGTTCTGCTGTATTTATAATATTGTCAATCTATACATGTTCAGATAAATGATAAAGATGGTGTCTGTTTTGAATATTGTTAAAATGGTAAGAGATAAGTAATCCTGCATGACCTTTTCATCGTCAACCGTTACTGTTATGGACATCTCGAGGCAACAAAGATTTCCTAACTAACAAAACAAGAGTAATTGTGAGAGTACCAGGATTTCTTCAATATGTGGATTTAATGGATAAACTACAAGTTGATGAGGGCGTTTGCTCCAAATCAAAAGTGTTCTTCCAGCAAAGCAAATGCATAATAAATACGCTGACTTGACTGCCTTCCAATACTCTTGACAGTATAGATACCTTCCTATATCCCTAACTGGCTCTACTTACACGATCACTTCAACCCAGAGAGATACATTTATTTGACTTCACTATAGAGTATTGTGATTAGAAAAAATAGGGATATGTATGCAGACTGTGGTTGCTCTATGTTGTTAGTTTCGGAAGGGACTGCAGAAGATTTTGCCTAATAGGTAAGTGATATGTGGTCTCGCTCAAGAAAATTAGATGAGAGTAAAGAAATGAAGAGAGAACATGTTTGTGTGAGGCTTGGTAGTTTAATGAGATTGATGAGAATAATAGAACGAAGGTGGAGGCCTTAACAATTTGACATGTATATGTGCTCTGTGTCGGTAGCCTGACGAAATAAACCTCAATTTTCACTCCCATTTAGCTACTGTTCCTTAACTACTTTAATCCCAAACCACCTTTTTTCTATAGACGTAAAATACTCAGACTTTCTGCTCCGCAGCATAACTTGTTGTAGTTAGATACCAATTTTAAAATTTTACCTCTCATTTGCAGAAATTCTAAAATTGTTGTAATATTAAAAGCTTACAGAAAAGGAAGGGTAAATAAACGTCTCGGCTTTAAACTTTTGGTGTATGTGACTAAAAAATTGTCATTTCTAAATGAATTACCCCGAACTAAACATGGCTTTATTGTGCAGAGTCCACTGAGATTATTGATTACTAATTTTTTGAGATTACGTGCTTTCGTAGTTTACATTCATGAATACAAAACTATTTGTTAAGTTTAAGCATTACTTCAAAATAGGCCTCTGCTTGGATAAAATGATTTGTATGTAAGATTCATTTAATGCTAATATCTGTACAGCGGGATTATCCTATAGAAGCAGCCTTATCGCCAATCTATGATTTAGTAAAAGTGTTTGGGGACATTTTAAGGCTCACTATGGCAAAGGGAAGTTACAATTGTTAAAACGAAAGAGCAGCAGAACAGACTGCAATGCAGTGTTGAGTTTGGGTAGTAAAACTAAGCAAGTGATAAGATGTAAGGAAGGACAGTAGGCATGCATTCTGCCAAATAGCAAAATGCATGACATAATTAACAAGTTGTGTTGGACTGCATGTGAGACTTGTGTGTGACTCTGTGAGGTATAGGTAAAGAGAGACGAAAACATCTGTAGTTTATAGGTCCACTTGAGTTAGTTGTCTAATGTCTACTTATCGGTCAGGTGAGGAAGCGAACATGGGAAACCAATAGAAAAACACTTTGCTTCAATTTCTAAGTGGGTCTTAATACGAATTTTATTGAAATGAAGTAACTTAAAAGGACATGGAATACAAATACAAGTTGCCAGCCACATACTACAAGCCCTACCAACCCAATCCACAGGCAAGAATGGCAAACAGATTCGCTCGAATAAATCCTGCAAGTGCTATTATAAAATATTCTAGCATTATTGTCAGACAAGATGCCTATATAGCATAATCTAGTCATCTCACCCATATATACTTGTATCTGATGTGTCTAATATTATCAGAAGTGGTGGTGTAGTACAAATATTTGACGGATTAGAATCGTCTGTCTGTCTTTTAATAAGGTAGGAGCAACTAAGATTAGTTATAAGGCAATTAGAATGGAATTCTTAACTGCCATTAGAGTCCCATAGTTTGTCAAGCGCATGAAATTACTGCGAGCAAATAATAGTTTACAAATTTACACGATGACGGAATCAATATAAATATAAATGTGTAATTGTAATTGTAAGTGGATTTGTAGAAGTACATGTCACTTAATGCTGAGTGTGTGACGACGGTGTTGAGTTGGAAGGAGAGAGCGCAAGTTGAAAAAGTCAAAGACAAACATCTTTATAGCTGTATGCAATAATGTGCTGTTGTAATTAGAGTGTTGTCGAGATAGCTGTTATAGCACTATAAAGGTTGTAGTTAGGGCTGAATATAAAGATAGACTGCACTAAGGTGGCAATTGGTGGCAGACAGAGTGAGCAGATAAAGAAAGATTGAGTTAAGTTAACCCGTCTCATTTGATCTGATCTACCGATTCCGGCTACTCTTCATTCTTCTCACTCTTTTTTCCGATTCTTAATGTATTCTGCTTAAAGCAGTCATGTTCATGCACTCAGGACAATGCAGCAGTGCAAGGAAACACACATACAGAGGTAATTATACAAAGCCAGTCCACATACTTTCAGAAACCAATACAATATCAGTCACTTTTCTCGAATATATGGACACAATAACTAGTTGAGTAAGTACATTCCAATAGCATACACAAGTGCATATCAACACTCTCTTAGGGATTCGAAAAATATGGAAGGAACAAGTATCTTTGTCTGTAGCCAGTTAGTATTCCCTGATGCTAATTAACGCGTCATGCATGCAAACATTTTTACGACTCTGGACCAGATATGTTAAACATGGGAAAGTATTAATACATCAAACTCATCATTATTACCCACCACCAAGATACGATTAGCATTTCTATTAGTTAAGTATTTATTCCATATCCACTGCCAATCCTCTGGAACCCATATTATTATACTTAGGCATTACGTTTGTTCTCTAAAGTTGCAAAGGAAAGTCAAACGAGCCCTTTTCTTCCACTTAATTCTGTCAGATCTGATTCAAATTTACAAGTCTCTGTTCGCAGAGGAGACGCACCTTCGCAGACCAATTCACAAAGTCACAGTAACCATTTATCAGTTATTTATATATTCACAATTTTTATCTCTAGCCTAACTTATTTGTGCCTTTTTTTGAAAATAAATTATCTGCTTCTTTGTTTTCTCCGTTGAACTGATTGTGTAAATTGTATTCTAGTTTTTAAATTGCTGATCCTCTTGTTTTAAGAAGACTAAGGTGAACTTGATTATTGTAATAAACCACATGCTATACTACAGATCTTATACCATCGACATTGATATATCTATATAATGTTACAGATGCACAAGTCACTGATCGTGAGCTTAATCACTCGAAAAAAAATCCAGAGCGAAATCTTTTCTATTCGTTTTTAACAGAGAGTTACTACTTTGATGTACCTGGCCAGTAATACCCAAAGCTAGTCCTCACCTTAGGTAACCTGTCTACCACTTATTGGTAGCTTAGTATTGAGAATGCTTCTAGAAATGTGTTTATAATTGAAATGCTATTAGGTTAGGAGTCTGTATAGTTGGACGACATAAAACAGTAGACTTGCTTCAGTTTGCTTGGCAAGCTCAGTTAACCTGGGATATGATATGTAAGATTCATTGTCAGCTCATTTCTTCGGTCTGGTTAACAGAAAAAGAGACAGACGGTACCCAATTCAGGTAGCTCCTTTGCAGACATTTGGCGTAGGTAATCGAAAAGCAATAAATTCTACGTAAGAATGTCCTTTCAACAAACTGGTTTCCAAATAATAATATCATGTCCATCCACAATACTAATACACATTTATTCCATCTTATCCTTAGGACACTATAACGTTCTATATAACAACTGAGTCACACAATACGCTATTATTATTATTATCCGAGTACACCCAACAAGTTAAATAACTCAGTCAGCATCTTACCTATACACAATCCTCTCTTACACTCATCCCTAACTGCTTTAGTACTTATTCTCATCAACTGCCACACAGATTATACCACATTAGCCTTTGTGTGCATCTATATTATACAATACGCATTATACTCTCTATGTACGAGGAGCGTACGTACAAACGTTAATTTTATTTTCCTCCGTGTAAACTCTAAGGAGAGGATAAGATGTCTACGAGCATTCAAGAAGTTTACGGAATCAACTTGAACGAAGCCAAGTCAACCGAGCCGTCAGTTTGCTCAGCTCTATCAATCTAAATTGAACTAAAGCTAAAGCCAGCTTCCCAAGCCTTCCAGCAAAAAAATTGAGCAAAGCAACTCAACCTTCGTCACAACTAATTATTATTACTTCACAATGCAATGCAAGAAGTTTTGTTTCCACTTGTACTCACTCCTTTGCCTCATTATTACTTTTAGATTTCTGCTCTGTCTAACTTCACTTGACTTGTTCCAAGACACTTTTTCCGCTTGTTTTCTTTTTACCAACAACTTATCTCAACTCGGTAGCAACAGATAGTGCGTTTCTTTTACTCAACCCGACGCTGCTATTTTATGTCCTAATATTATTCCTCTTAACGACAAGACCAACTTAAGCCGTCATTACCTACCTATCCACATTTTTGCTACCAACACCATAAAATAGAATAACCGCTGCTTATTATAGCTTATGATCCTAATTACCTTCATTAATCCACGAATCGCAAATCTGTCCTCTAAAACATCTTCCTAATCATCACTCTCGACTTCTAAATCAGGAATAAGTTTGTCCCTTTATGTAACATAAGTCAGTAGTTTAATTAGTCAAATTTCACTTGTAAATCTACACAAATATGCTAAAATTAATTACATAAAAAGTTAGTGTTTGCTTTGTCTTTGAAACAAATTCTAAATAATTATACCATTTTTACATCCTATACGAATTTTTGTTTTTATTATTGAACCTTCAGTTAATTGGCTACATTACAAATTAAGTTTGGCAAAAAATTGGGGAAATGAAAGTAGGTAAGGTAAGCAAGGAAGGGATGAGACAGTTTACGAAGACTATTAGTTAGGATACGAGTATTACAGACAGATAATAGGGGTGGAGAGAAACATCAAAGTTGAAAGGTACAACAGATGTCTTATTGCTTTGCCCTGCGAGTAATATCCGATGCATTATTTCTCTGTTACTTGGTTTGTTTGACATATGCAACTACCTATATTTACTAGCATTGCATAAAGAAGATATAAAATTGTAATTGTTTGTATACAACAGCAAGAAATAATAATACAATATTTTTGATCGTTAATTGTATTGAGTATTAAAGCTGCTCTTCGTTTTGTACAAATAAATCGGATATTATCTAAGGCTGCTACACCAGATTAACTGGAGATAACAACAATCCTTGTAATAATAATAAAATGTTAATAACTAATAATCGCATGATCCATATTCAAAGTGGGTATACACATAATTATTTGCCCATAGCCAAAATTTAAATCTGTAAGGTTAAACGTATGCTTGTCTCAGTAGTCTACTTTAAAGTATCTCGTTAATACATAAAATACTCATTTGTTAGCTCCTTAGCTACTGAGTGCTACTGCACGTGTGTGTAAGCAAACACAGAAAGAAGTTGAATGGAGTTATGAAAAAATGCCATTACTACCTACTCCGGCATAATAAAAACTAATCAAATAATAAACAGTACAAGTTGAGCAGCTGCAAACAACATCACATATGCATATCCATGTACAATTAGTTGTGTGTCAGTGTTTCTACTTTATTAGAAAAAATCTTCCTCTGTCGTTGTTATTTAATTGACTGTAATATTTTATTGGTTCTAGTATCTTACAGGTCATTCACTATAATAAACTTGTAGCTAATACCATGAAAGTATTGAGTAGGTACCAAAAGGGTCCCTTAAACATTACACAAGTTACTATATAATCAAAATCTAATTAAAAACAATTAATTATAAACCTAAATACCTTTTGCACTTTTGAAAAGTGTTCCAAAATAATTGATATGTGTAATTGAAAAGAATATAGAGTAATGAGATAGGATTTTTGCAAAGTAAATTAATTGAAATAATATTTGCAGATAAAATCATGATATAATTATCATTGGGGAAATATATACTGTAGAATGAGAGGAAGGCGGCATTGTTGAGCCTGCCATTACCGTGCTACGCAAGGAACATTCTCATTATAATTCAACAGCTTTGTTTCCCCTGGAAAATTTGCAAAATAACCTGCAGGGATAGGAAACTAGAGTCCTTATCTTGAAAGAGTGCTTATTAATTAGTAATGTATATGTACATATGTGTAAGTTTAACAGGTAGGTGAGGTGAATTGATGCGATGCACCTTCCTACTTGAATTACATTTGATTGTAGCATATATCTGCCCTTTTCTGCGAGAATGGCAAACTGGCATCTTTACTCGTTTGTGTAGAGTAATATGTAATATGACGCTACTTACGTGTTTTCTGTCTGATTTGATCGCCCTCTCAATCAACTAACCTACTGATACTACCCACACACTCAATCTATATTATGCATGTCTACCCACATTAAAACAGGAGATAATTGTATTTCTATAGAGTCTACTGTTATAGGCTACATATTTACACTGTAATATTACTACACAGAAAGCATGTGAAACATTTTGGAAAAATGCAAAAGCAACTTTGTACAGTTTAATAGGTAGAACAATTAAAATGACAAGTCGAGACGACAAGGTAAAGGAGCAAGCATTGTAAAGTAAGGAGCAAGCATTGTAAAGTAAGGAGCAAGCATTGAAAAGAGTGAGATGAGTATTCCGCCGTTATGAGAGTGCAGACACTTACCTTTACAACTCACCGAGAATAAAAGAGCATCAAACATAACATTTAAACAAACACACAAGAACATACATCAGCAATTACACGGAATTTAATTACCAACCTACTAAAAACGAGTGTACAAACAGTAGGATAGTGCACAGTGCACTATTATTGATATAATAACATGTATTTACTGTTCCTAGCCTATCGGCACATAATAAACATTGACATCAACTAATAAATGCATATCTATGCAGACACAGATCGTAGATGCTCCGAGTCAAGTGTAGCGAGGAAAAATCAAGCTGCGACGCATCTGCATAGATAAGAAAGAGCTTGCCTAATTGTTTGCTACGACAGACAGGTAAGATTGGATACTTGAATGGCTGGTTGGGATCGCATTGTTACTTATCGCCTTTACCTACATTTGCTGTGCTAATGGATAAGACAGATGGTTAGGCTTCGAGTATCTCGACTACTAAAAATGTATCTTGTTTGTATTTATTAGTATGACTTATGTGCCATTACATAGTGTTAAGTTAAGTACAAGCAAATTTAATTCAACTAGATCAACCTGAAAAGGTATTTCTCGTCCACTCTCCTTCCAAGACGTAATATTTTGTTCACTCTCCCATTTGTAATAATATGTATAGAGATCTGTGATAAGTAGCCCTTTGCTAAATTGAATTACGATTTACAATTACGTAGTCTATCCTTGTCAGTGTCATATCGATCGAATCATTTATATCATTGCAATATGTTGATGTTGTGTCGATAATTGGTTTCAGTGCACACAAGGCATGGTCATCTATAACAGAGCAATGCTAATGAAGTATGTATGTTCAATTCATAGTTTACACTTGATTTGGCAAGGCTTATTAGCGATGAGAGCACGAAACAGTCGAGAGAAGCTGCTACTTGGGTGCATGTACTTCTAGGGTTTGTGAAAATTTATCATGTCGTATTTACTCAATATCTCAAAGGTCCATAATGATATTACTGATATACTTGTGTGTGTGTAATGCTGCAAGTAGTAAATAGTACGTTTGCTTGTGAGTAATGACATTATCTGTACTGCTGTTGCTGTCTGGGACTTTGGAGCACTAGACACTCTGTAGCTAATGTGTCCGTACCTATTGCTGTGGTTTATTGCTGTCAAAATTATATTGCTTTAGAATGTAACCTTCAATTATTTTAATTCGTCCACTTGAATCGAAATTTCCTGGATGGACAAGACAATCAAATCAACAAACTTGGATTGGATGGGGCTCCATCAACCATCACGCAATGCAACATATTAACTACTCTCAGTTGAATTAAATCGAAATTAAATGAATAATTCCATATAGTGTAACACCACGTAGGCACTACTGCTCTTGTTTTTTCGTGTTGTAATTGAAGTGAATGATACGGAGAGTACTTGGTTGAATTAATATCTTTCAATCGTGTCAATGCAGTTGAATTTGAAATGATCTTTTAAAGTAGGCACATAAAAATAATTATGATTGTATGAAACTCATTACTTTTTCTAAGTGTAATTGCACCGAGCCATAATTCAGATGATTTGCATGAAATGTAACGGATAGGAAAAGTTTAATTGCTAATTCCATCAGAGCAATTCCAATTTCAACAAAAATCAATTGCGATGCCATGAGAAATGCTAATATGTATTCCTAAATGGTATTTTTATGTAATGAATGCCAATATATTTTAGATTAGGAGTAGAAAAAATGAGTATTCAAGGAGTGAGTCCTGATATTGGGAAGAGGTACTTTTTGTATTGGCGATGCTCGTTGGTGGTATAGTATGTAGGCATGTACACTTAATGTAAAATGATAAATGAGCCATAAAGTGCACAAAAGGGGCGAATAAATTGAGTGAAACGGTAAATGTTTCTTTATTTATCATCATCGTAATCATTTCGTCGACGAACGCGTAGGTTTACTTTTACTTTATGTAGTCAGTATAATGTTTTTCACAAGATGTTCTCGGTGTGGTAGTTGATTTCATAGTTTACTTATTTAGCTTATACATAAGTACATAGAATCAGTTAAGTTTCCTTTTACTCTCGCAAACTACACTCTACATACATGCTAATAGTATTACTTAGAGTACACATTTATCTTTAGTACCTGTGTTTAATGCACTAGTACGTTTCTCGTAAATATTTTCTTGTCCCGTTCATTTCATTATTTGTTATTATCTCAATCGATCAAGAAACATCACATTAAATCTATTCTAGTAAATTGTACAAACTTGAGACTGGCTCACTCACGTAATAATATTTAAAAGTGTCTCAAGTCAAGTACATTCACTTTAAGTAACACAAATAAACACACAGGCACACTTACATACTTACATACATACATTGGTAAATACTTCTTATGGACTTTGTTTTAAATACGAATACCTACTGTTTTACGTACAAATGTAATACCGAAGAACCGACTGCACAACGTAACGTCTTCTTTTTCAATGTACAATACACAAAGGACTACCACAAATACATTCCATTACATCTTAGGGTTTTCACGATTATACGATTATTACGGAACGACTTTATTTAAACAATTTATTTATGTATAATATACGATCAACTACATCATAGCGCGGAGTCTATTAAATATTTCAAACGGGCTATCTATTTTGCTACATTTATATTAAATAGTAGGTAGTAATTAGTTATGTATGTAGGTAGTACATAGTATTTCCTGTTTGGGTTGGGTAGCTTGTTTTCATCAGTCAAAGGCTATTCTGTTGATTATTGTCACCGGATAATAATTTTTTCATCCAGTACAATCAATAGACAGTTCTTTCTGTGCAGTGCAGTAAATATTAACAAGGTGAATTGATTTGAGGTGGTGTGATGTGGTAAATGCTCATCTTTGCATTTGCTTGACTGTATTGTATTGTATTGTTATGCAGAGAACTAAATTAAAACATGTTGCACATTGTTTACGTGAAAGCAAACAAGAAAAGATAAGAAATGGATCGTTTTCATTCACATAAACGGATAGAGTTGTCCTGCCCTATATAACCAATGAGGGCACATTGAGATTAAATTTTATTATTAAACGTCAGAATACAAGTGAACACAAATCACACACGCACACAGATGAGGTAGAGGTATAGGTGAGTTCACTCGCTACATTTTATTGCTATGATTATAATAAATAAGTAAATAAGCATCAGATTTCCAAACCAATCAACTACCTACATAAGTACTAATACAGTTACCTAAATAAATACTGTAATGTAATGCAGAGAGAACTAACGATAAATAAGGTGGTGGCTTGGCTTCATTTGCTTGATTGTAAAAATGTACAGTGGGTAGTAATTTATTTCTAGTAAATGATCGATTGTGAGTGATTGATGTGATTCCGCAATAGGAAGGAACAATGTTAAAATTAATCTGTATCGTATATATATATCTGTGGCCTGGGGCATATTAAATAACCTCCTCATGCAGTATAGTAATATCATGTTTAATCGGATATTTAGAAATATCTATCAGAGTACTATTTAATATTTCCCAGTCCTATTATATTCCTACCTAAACTGCAATACAAACACAATATATTATAGAAATATTATAGAATTTGTGTGAATTTGACTACGAATCTAATAAATGTCCTTGAATTGATCCATTTATTACCTTTTCGTTAGCTGTTCCCTAATTACTATTTAAGATTTAATTATCTGAATGCAATGATGTCCGCCTATACAAGTTGACGTATGTATGTATGTAGTGGTACAAGTATAGCTACTTTGTTACAAGTATAGCTACTTATTTAATGGCAATTGGTTAGTTGGAAATTGTGTTTTTGTTGAGCTAGCGCCATTAGAATTAGTACAGGACATAATAATTTGCAGATTACCTTAGCAGTAGCCAGTTTATTTTTTCTCTAGCGTAGCCAAGTAGATGAGATAGTAATTAGGCTACATATTGTGTGTGTATTTATATTTACTTGATAGATAGGTAAATACAGATAGCTCTAAGATTGAGTAGTAGAAAACAGAAACAGACAGATACGAACAGGCAGTCATTTGTATATTTGTTTGTATTGAGTTTGTTTGTCTCAGTTGGCTGCGTGCTGAATGCTGACATAAATATACAGTATAATAATTAATTATATGTATGTCCGTACGCATGTGTTATCTTTCCTTTCCTCCATGTATTTAGTGTCTAGCTAAGAATTTTATACACGAATCAGTTAATAATAACGAGTCTTTCTTAGCTATAGCTTCCCTATATAATTAAGTATTAATTGCTGCCTCTCCGGAATTGGATGTTTCGCTAAAGTTTGCATTTAATAAATTTTTCTCCTCTTTATGCCAGCTATAATGTATAATAGACAAGTAATCATGTTGCATCATTTTCTGTCTGTCTGTAACAAGAAGTATCAAAGTAACTTTAAGTGGCTAGATTACTACATGTTACTCTAATAGCTTGCGATGCGATGTGGATTCTGTGTGTGTGTACTATTCCAGTAGTTGAAGTGCATTGTATCAACGGTGTTTTGTAACGTGCAGTATTCTGAGTTGTGTATGCGTCTTTGGGGTAGGTATTCTCGTAATAATAATTAGGTATTTATCTAAAGGTAATTAATTTAACATCTAATAACTTAAAGGTAAATATTACATTTTGGGGTTGAGAAGTGCATTCAAATTGAAAGCTGCATTCAGATGGGCAGATCGAGCTAGGAGAGAATTATGATGACCAGCGAAAGGTGAAACAGGCGGAAGAAGACCTCCTAGGGACGGCGGTAACAATGGTCTTGCGGCCGCCAGGCGAAGTTTTTCTATTTCAGCCTCTTGGAGTCTCTTTGCCTTGGCTCGCCTATTCTGAAACCAGATTTTCACCTGGAAATGCAAAAAAGTTATATTTTTATTATTTATTAATGCGCATGGTATGTTAAATGCAAGCATCTATGTTCTTAATTATTAGTTTGCTTATAAATTTCATACGACGAAGCACCGTAAAGTTTCTAATACGATCTCACAATACGAATACATATTTATGGCATTATCGGTACCTAGTATCTGTAGTAGTAAATAGTAATAAAAGTAGAGTCTGGTAATGACTTTGAGTTAAATGAATAAATTAAGGAGCAACATTATACTTTCATTGAAGAAACGTTTCTATTCTTCTCTTGCATAGGATAACTCGCTGCTAATTAACATGAAAAGAAAACTGAAGGAAATAGTTTTATTTTAGTGGAGAGTTAGCATTGGATTGCATGCACATTAGTTAGAGGGAATCCAATCAGATTTCCAAAAAATCAGTTTCAATTGAAGCAATACCCCATTCACCTCATAATTTCCCATTTCTGTCATCTTCGATTGGATCTTTTCAATTGAAAAAGAGCATAGAAAAAAGTTGAGAACAACAAGGTGTAATGTATCTGGATGCCCTTTCAAATAAATTAACCTGAAGCAAAGGCTTATCGTCTGATTCCCACTCACCCTGCCTACATGCATACTAATACACACAAACATCCAACTCAATTCAATTCAAGTTGCATTATTTTATTATCTGTACATTGTAGATGTTTGCCCCTAGCCTACCCTGCCCATTACAGTCGAACGAAGCCTTATTGCTGAAACTGCTACCTCTGCGTATGCTCTCTGTAAGTACTAATCGTAATAAAGTATAAGTACCTGGTTAATATATTATTATTACATGCACATGTTACATTTCGAATACTTATAAGTATACTATTATAGTTCTACTATTTACTGATAAGTAGAGTTGACTTTTGCTTACAATTAGCAGTGACTCCTGCACAAGACTACTTTGACTGATTAGGAGGTAATCTGAAGTCTGACTGATTGAAGAACTGAACTCTAGTCGAGAGAATGCATATTAACTATACACAACAGCAATAATTCAGTCATTCAGCAATACAAAAGTGTTATATCTTCGAAACAATGGTCTATGAATATATAAATACATACATACTACGCACATGCACTCAATTGCCTACCTGTTCCTACGTTCTAAGAACTTAATTCACTTCCCCTTGGCTACTTACTTGTCTTATGAACAAATTTCTTTTACAGCATAAATGTCTGGTGGTAATCAAATAAGTGCTACTACACTACGTTACTCCACCAGCAAATTGGCTCAGATCAAATGAAAAACTCCAATAAAATTAAATCAAATGGCACCAGTCTTTTTCGTGCTTACTCTAAAGGTCATTCAGCATCTTGTTCTGGCATAAGTCAGTAGTTAGCTACTTGCCTCATGTTTCCTTTGCTCCCTGACATGACAGTCTCAGAAATCAACTGGTTCAAAGTTGGTTCAAAGTTGGTTCAAAGCAGCCAACACTCACTCTCCACATTCCTAAGTTCATGTTTCATAGAGTTTACTTCGTCTCCCAGTTACACAAGGTGTATACTTACAACATCGTTTAATTATTGTTACTCAGAACTCAACATACACTTCCACTTCACACTAACAATAAATTAATACCTACATCCACTATTTCACAACCGTCCACTTTAAGTGAATCTTAACCTTAAATCGTTAAATCTCCTCTAACAGAAGGTACTTCATTAAAAATCTATCTAAATTAATCAAACTCTAGTCTGCCCAACTCATTCGATCACCCTTCAACTTCGTTTCATAACACAAAAAATTAATAACAATTGTTTAAGTAATTCGGGATAAATTCATCTCTGTGCACAAAGCTATCCAATAAACTGAAATCTCGTTTCGTCCACTGATTTTTAAATTCAATTTCAGTTCTAATTCACCGTAATTCATTAACAAGCGATGAAACATGAACTAAAACTTGCCCATCAACAAACTTTATAGATTGTTTCTACTTTAATCCTTTATTGCAATGGAAATATGGAAATAAAGAGAGTTTTCTTAAAGTAAATATTATATAGATATATGAATAACATTATGCATAATGAATCGTTACTTTTTGAGCTTCTGAGACTGTGCTAGTAAATTACCCAGAAACAGAGGCAAAATCCAATAAAAATCCTTAAAAGAGAAGAACATTTGCATATATATAAATTTTTTCTCATTAATTTAAATTGCAAACAGAAATCTTGTCTCAAGAGGGTTGGCCAGGAGATCTCGTATAAAAACAGATTCTAGTTATATTAACTTTTACATAAAAAACTATAGCAGACTAAACAGACATTTATAAATCACCTGCTGTAATGGAACTAAGAGGCTTAGGCATTAATTCTACTACAAAGAAAACTCGTGAAAGCCAAAATCAATTTCAAAAGGGCTGTCTTCCACATCGCGTATACATATATGAATGAAAATGAAGTGATACACATTGTTAAAGCTCCTTCAATCTACTTACTCTACCCATCACAATATAGTTGTAAGTACAACAAGTGAGCTTAAACCTGTCAAGCTCTTAATACAAAGCGTTTTGTTTGGCATCTCCTCCTTTAAAAACTTTTCCCTTTTCCCCTGACAATGATTATTCAAATAAAAGAACCTAACAATAGATATAGTAAATGAAAGTGATATATTTCAACCAGCAATCGAAACTTATTTTCCATTAAATTGTTTCGTGACAACAAAATGAAATATCACAATGACTTGGCTAAAATTACGTTTTCCAAAATTGTAAAATACCATTGTAAAAATTCAATTACCTACCAAGAATTTTTGCTTATCAAAACTGGTACAACTCATGCTTACATTTATTAGCAATTAAGGTACTACATTCTTGTGAAGCTGAATAATTTGCGTTTTGTATGCACAAGTTACTGTGCAAAGGGATTGTCCGTATAATTCTCATTGGTATGCATTAAGTATTTCCCTTTTGATAAAATTTCGTATACTCTTATACTAAAACACAATAGCATATTAAAAATTATAGTCAAATTATAGGCAAATGCGTCTAGTAAGTAATCTCACGCATTTTTGTAGTAGAGATAAAGATAATTATATCATCTTTCGTTGTCCACCGTTACAATAGTAAGAACATACCTACATATTTAACTGTCGGTTGTACTTAACATCTGAGAAATCAAGTTTATTCTTGAATCTGGTGAGTGACAATTCAATTGAGATTTTCGGAAAGTTATTCTAGCTACGTGATGAAAAGCGTGAAACGAAAATGTTAGGGAGACAGATACGCGAAAAGGCAATTCAAATAGAGATGGGGAGTTAGTACTGGAGGCAGCAACTACAATGAGTATATTATTATGTAACAAGAAGGATGTAACTTTGTGAGATCACAACATTAATTTCGGAACTGTAAAAGCACATGTGGACAGAAGGATGGATGGACAGATCTCCTGATAAGAGTCGACTTGACATAGCTAACATAACACATTCAAAGCTGAATATAAAATACCAGAATTCTTCTTAGAGAAAAGGGGAATTAAAGGTGAGGCTGAGGTGACGACGCTCGTCTTCTCGCTCTGTCACATTATTACGTTACTTATACCTCTTATAATATAATTGGATAGATCTGCCGTAAGAACGTTCACGCAGGTTAACAAAGTTGTAATTCCGGTGATGGTGATATCTATGAGAGGCTATTAGTTAATTCTAACCAAGGATTAATAACATTCAACCTATAAAATTTACACGAGTACCTGCCTTTCTATTATTCAAAACCTCCCTAACATCTCCATTCTCATAAACTGATCTCTACATAAAGCTATTTTATTTGTACTCTACTCTGTACACTCGAATACTCTACCCCAACACTGAGCTTCTTCAATTTCAAACTGAAAAATGATTTTAAATTATTTTAAACGTTATATTTTTAGTTGTATTTAGATTCCTCCAAAATAATTTATTAAATAA